>APFE030109570.1:8594-18675 GCA_000404065.3 Pinus taeda | reverse complement strand
CAATATAATTTATGATCACTATAATTTTCTATAATTACTAACATTAAACCTAGAATGTTATATCATAATTACTATATTATAATTATACTATAGTTGTCATAAATTATATTGTTATTATATTTAAGTTTAGATTTAGATGAAGTTTGAGTAATTTTTTTTTCTTAAAAGAAAGAGTTTTTAAAAATAGAGTTCAATGTTCAAAATTTGGAACACGATTTATTACTGAATTGGTTGATGTATAAGATTTTGGTTCTTTGCAGCTTTGATTTTTTTGGAATGTATTTAATGGTAGTATTTATTAGACATATTAAGACTTATGGAGCATGTTTAACATGTTTATTACTGGGAAAACCCTTGATTTTCTCAAGGATCAAGGCATTTGCAAATTTTTAAAATGTAAGATTAGTGAATTGATATTTCATTGGCTTCCATTATCAATGTTGGTGATGTAACACCTCCCTTCCACATATACTTAACTTCACTGGTCTACAAGGGTAAACATGAGACAAAAAGTTACTATGACATGACTTGACCTCCTAGCTCTAGTTAAAGACACGAGGCCTACAACTTAGACTTAGTGACCACCAAATTAACATCCTTCAGGGTTTACAGGACACTCAATGGCCAAACAACACCCCAAGGCGACCGAACCCTAAGTTGGGCCTCCTTTCCACTGACCTAGACTCCTAACCACATGCACATTATAGGGCTCCAACTACATGCATGAAACTAATTCCATGTAGTTATATCCTAAAAAATCTAACTTAGAGGGTGCACTCCTCATATTTGAGCCACTTTTCTAGGCTAGTCTCTAGACCATAGCCTAAAACTACTTGTAACTTATCAAGATGATAAATGAAATAATGATAATGATGTCCATAGAAAAATTGAACAATAACTTGATCTAAACAACTCTAAACATGACAATCATTTCATCAAACGTACGGTGAACATGTGAGTTATAGATCGTGAATGAAAATCTGATCATAGGAGTTTGGAAATTATCCGAGAGTCTCCAAGAAGATCTAATTCCCTCAACATATAACTACAATAATAATCTCTAGTCCATGAATTCATTAACCCTCAAATACTTATCAAATCCTAAATAATTCATAGCTAGAGCACATTATAATCGATGCTTATAACCAACATATAACCATATTATTAACCATGAAATGATAAACATCAAATCACCATTATAATAAGTACAGGCGTTCATAGGTTATAATAGGAAAATAAATCTAATTAACTTATGCAAAAGCCAACCAAGTTAGGGACTTCGACATACCATCTGATCGTAGATTGTCTTGAACCAAATATTTGTTTAACCCAATCACCCTTGTGCCATATTCCAAGCATGAACATGGGTTCTCAAGAAATAAGCAACTAGGGCTTCCCATACATTAGACCACCTCCACCATGACGCTACCACAATCTCACAAAAACTTGTTAAGAGATCATAAAGCCCAAAACAATATTGGATGCCTCAAACTTTTATTTACCATTAAATTGAGGAATTTTCATGTCTCCAACCACCTATAGAGGGCTTTCAAGAGATTAAACCACCTCCACCCCCAACAGTTAGGATTTTTCCTGAGACCACATCACCCAGTTTCAAAACCATAAAAAAATATGAAGCCCAACTAAGAGAAGAATCCCAACACAACATGACTATCCACAAAATGGAAAGGTAAGGTTGAAACCATTTTCAAACCACGCAAAACCATGTGAATGACAACAAATGAACCAAATAAAAAAATGCATGTACCAAGCATTCACACCTCAACTAGGAAATCACAGATGCAACCTGTTACCTACAAAATTTTCCTACTTAAGCTCATTGATCCAACCTTTCTTTCTTGTTCTCTTCCTTCCTTTCATTGTCTTGTTCTTGCTTTTCTTTCATTTCTTGAATCCTAGAGTGTTCCAAGAATTCTCTCTGCATGTAAAAGTATGAGATAATATAGAGAACTCCAAAACTACACTTACAAAAGCTAAACTAACAAAAGGCTATGAACTGATCCTCAGAATTTTTTTTATCATTGAGGCTTTTATTTTCATCATTTTCCGTTCAATTTCCCTCTCATGAAAATATGTGACCTTTTATCTCCCTTTTCTCCTAATTTCCTTTATTTTCATAATGAAATGCCATTTATTGCATCGTTTCCTTTTCCAATTTTCTTATCCATAAATAAATCAAAAGTGACACCAACTAGGATGTTTTACCCAATATTCAACTTGGAATACATGTCCCATGAACTTGGTCTTATTTTTCCTTTATTAACCTTTACTACATGAACTTTTAACTCGAGGCTGGTAGAAACCCCTCCCAGTTAGGGGAACACCGTCCTCAGTGTTCTATGACACCTATGACCAAAAAACTGCTTAAAACAAAACATACTACCTATGGATCTTTATAACTTATCTCGATGCAGTATTTACAATAAACAATTGTTGAAAACCATGACCAGCATGACAACGATACTGCTTATTGAAGCTTTATAACACAACTCATTATGGTATTTAAAAAATTAATGATACATAAATATTTACACATACCAAAACAACTTTTCCTCAAGTAGGAAATAATGAAGGATACAAATTCCACATTCGTTCAACCATCTACCATGTAGCTTCAATGGGCACAAAATGCTTCCACTACTCTTTGACTTTCTTAATTGCTCTATTCTAGAGCATGAGTTATTTTTGATGCAATATGCATTGTGGTTGTGGTTGGAATTATGCTTCTAGCTCCAATTGCAATACAAATATGTCAATCACATGATGAAAATCCTACAAATATCTCCTAAGTAATGAAACATGGAAAAAGTAATGGACTTTCACTGTTGGCAGCATTGCAAGTCTGTATGCCACTGGTCCAATGCTTTCAAGGATCTAAAAAGTCCCACAATACCTAGGTCCAACTTGGCACGTGATTAATCCTCATGGAGCTCCTCTTGGGCTTGATGCAAATGTACACATACTCCTCAACCTGAAACTCCTTAAATGCCCTGTGCTAATCTACATAATTTTTTTGCCTATCTTGTACTACCTCTAGATTCTTCTTGATAACCTGCATTTCCTATCCCATCTCTGCCAACATGTATAGTCCTATCAATACCGTGTTCATTGGATCACTCCTATTGATGGGAGTATTACATCAACGCCCATATAGAGCCTCAAATGGAGTCATCTTCACGGACTGCTTCTATCCATTGCTGTATCCAAACTCTATGAGAGGAAGATACTCTTCCTACTTCCTCTGCTGGTGCGTGACATACATCCTCAACATGTCATCAATAATAATGTTAACCCTCTATGTCTATCCATCTATTTGTGGATGACAAGTTGTGTTGAAGGCCAACTCTTCCCCCAAACATGCAAACAAAAGATATGGAAGTGAACTTGGAATCTTTTTTGGATATAATATTCCTGGGAACACCATCTAATCTCACTATCTACCTAATAAAGACCTAAGTTGCCTCACTAGCTAAATTAATAGACTTCATTGAATGAAGTTAGACATCTTATTCAATTTTTCAACCAAAACCATAATGGAATCATGCTTCATGGATTTCTTCGAAAAACCTATAATGAAATCCATGGAGATGACCTCCTATTCCATTACAAAATCGGAATAGGTTTCAGATAACCAAGTAGATGCTTACATGCTACCTTCACTTGCTGATAGTCCAAACACCTTGCGTCAAATGTTTTCACCTCTTTTGTTAGATTATGCCAATAGTAAAAATTCTTCACAACAGTTAGAGTCTTATGATGTCCCATATGATGTGAATATGACTTAATATGGAATTCCCTCAAGATCAGATTTTTGAGTTTTCTACTGTCTGACAGATATATCATATCCATAAATATCACCAAACCATCTACCATGAGATAATAATCGACATCATGATCAGTTGTACTCTATTGTTGTAACATGTGCTTAAGCTCCTGGTACCTCTCATCCTACGGCCCTGCCTGCCAGATCCGCTTTTGCAAATCTGTCCCAAATAAACTCATAGATGCAATGTCATTTACCTTCACTCTTCTGCTAAGAGCATCCACAACCCTATTCTCTACACCCTTAATGTACCTGATTTTGAAGTCAAACTCACTGAGCATGGACAACAATATAGCTTTTCTGGTGTTCAAGTTAGGTTGTTCAAACAAGTATCTCAACCCACTGTGATCACTTATAAAAACAAAACTCATGCTAAGAAGATAGTGCCTCCACATATTCAATTCATGAATCATCATTGGAAACTCAATATCATTAGTCACATAATGCTTCTCTCACTCATTCAATTTCCTTGACTTGTAACATACCACCGATGACTTTTACATCAGGACTCCATTGAGTCCTTTCTTGCAAGCATCTATACATGCCACAAACTCTTTATCTGGATCTACAATATTTAGAACTAGAGCATTTGTAATCAACTCCTTCAACTGCTAAAAATTCGTTGCACATTCGTTTGTCCATTCAAGCTTCTTTCCTTTCCTCTGCAAATATGTAATAAGATAGGAAATCTATGATAAGTTCTTGATGAACCTCTTATAATAACATGCTAACCCCATGATTGTTCTAACCTCATCCACATTTCTAGGAGCTTTTCCATGACAACTTTGATGTTTTCTGGATCCATGTCTTCCTTGGAAACAACATGTCCCATGTAACAAACTTCAGTCTAAAAGAAACTACACTTACTAGGCTAGGCATACAACTAATGTTCTCTCAATAGTCTGAATACTACTACTACGTGTTTTGCATGATCTTCCTCATGCTTAGAATATATCAATATATCGTCAATGATTATTATCAAAAAAATTTCGACATAAAGGCACAACATACTATTCATCAAGCACATTAAAGTAGTTGGAGCATTAGTCAAACCAAAAGGAACCACAAAAAGATCATAATGTTCATACATTGTCTCGAAGCAATCTTGTAAATATCCTCTTCTTTGATGTGTAACTGATGATATCCTGATCTCAATTCAATCTTCAAGAACGTTTTTGTTGCCTTTAACTAATCAAGCAAGTCATTAATCCGTGACAAAGAATATCTATTCTCGATGGTCACCTTCTTCAACTACCTCTAATCAATGCACAACCAAAGAATATGATCCTTCTTCTTCACAAACAACATTAGTGCACCCCAAAAGGATACACGACCTAATTTATCCCTTATCAAGAATTACCTTAAGCTACAAATTCAATTCCACCAACTATGGAGTGCTAATCCTGTGAGGTACATTAGACGTTGGTGTTGCTACTGGTACCAACTGAATAGAAAAGTCTAGTTCCCTATGAGGTGGTAACTCTAAAATCTTTGCTGGGAATACATATTGAAACTACTGCAAAACTAGATACCTATTCAATACTTTTGCATCCTCAACATACTTACCTTTGTCACTATAAACATACACTGTGAACAATACACACTCTTTGCTGCAACTATGCTTAACCTGCATAGTTGTAACTATTATCACTGACATAGAATTCTTCTTATCCTGCAAGATTCTCTTCTCCCATCATCATCCCAACACTCAATAACCTTCTCTTAACAATCCACCTTAGTCCTCTAAAGGTACAACCAATCCATTCCTAGAATCATACTGTATGATCCCAATGGAATCACATTTAGATGTGTTGATGTAGGCATACAATTTAGCTCAAATGCACAAGATCTTACTTAATGATGAATGCTTTTTTTAGTATGTATCTCCAACTACACCAATAAATACTCATTGAGCACTTATTTGATCAAACTACACTTATCCACCTGGTTAGCATTAACATAGCTATAATTGGATCTAGGGTCAATGAAAATGGAAATAACTCGACCACAAAACTTACCTTCCATCTCAATCATGGATGCCTAGTGATCCTCCTGCTTGTTATCAAATGATGCATATATCCAAGGAATTCTTTGACCAACATCCCCAGTTGTATGCAACTCATAAGTACTGTAAATCTGAGCTCTTCCACCCTAATACAACATACAATCCTTCTTCTGATGATACTTTTCACATATCCAACACAAAAATTGTCCTCTGCTACTACCCTTATTTTGCTTCTCTTTAGGCCATGGTCCATGTCCATTCTCTATTGCATTAAAATTCTGATAAGGAGTAACATTTTCCTTCCCACGTAAATCCTCAGGTATTCCCTGCTTCGGTGGCCACTTTATTTCAGTATTATCATTCCCTTTCCAACCCCGCTTAGAATCAAAATTATGCTTCAACTGCTCATAACTATGCTTCAACTTTCCAATGACTTCCTCCAACAACTGAGGCTCATCATACTCAATCTAATCCGTGAATTCTAATGGGAATCCACTATTGAACCTTTGAAATTTTCTCTTCTTATCCTTGAGGTAATACACATACCTCAACAACTCCGGGAACTTATTCGTGTACTCCTAGTGTGTCATAGATCCCATCTACAACTCATAAAACGCCTTAGCCTTACCGTTATAGTATCTTTCAGATAAGTACTTCTTTTAAAAGAGTCTTTTAAACACATGCCAACTCAACTCCTCTATCTTGGTACCTCTAACATGCTTTATGTCTTCCCACTAGATGTTTGTTTTCCCTTTTAGGCTGAAAATAACTATCTGGTTTTCCCCTTTTGATAGCTAGGTAAGTTTTATGTTGATGGTAGCTCATATTATTAAATTACGTAGATGTTATTTACTTTATTTTTAAATTTTAAGAGTGTTATCTAGATTTTGATAACTAATCATATAATTTTACATTATTTTTTGTATGTTTAGGTATGTAAGTTTAATTTATGGTTTGAGTAGTTGTGACTCAGAGTCATCTATGTAAAAATCAATTCGTAGTCTAGGCCATACTAGCCCTTTATATGGTTGGATTTTTTCCCACAAAATTTTGAACTAGTAACTTTCATATGAAAGTGCCTTAACAAAACACTATGTCACTCTCTACTTTATGCCATCTGAACTATATTACACTAAAATAATTAAATAAATAATATAAAAAATAATTATTATATTTATTAATTTTATATTTTATAATAAGATAAATGAATTTAAAGAAATAAAATGGTTATAATATGAAATTTATATATTATAATTATTATTATTTTAATATTTGATGATACAATATTTATTTTTCTTCATTTGTTCTTTCATTTCTATTTTAAAGAATAATAATCTGTTATCCATTTAAGTTATTAATTCTATTGGGATATTTTGACACATAGGAAATAATTACGTATAACTTGGTCTACTGTAGAATGAGGTAAAGTGTGTTTCTTTACTATGTGCTTTTGTAACATACAATCCGATGGTCACGATATGTTCTAAACATGAAGTTATCCGACAGTTCATTCTCTCATCGGTATTATCGACACTTGATCCATGGCTGAACACCTAATTGGTCCATGATCTCTATTTGAAGAGCATGGAGGGTCATTTGTAGGGTAACCCTTCATGACAGAAGCTTATGTAAATTTTCATTCTTTTATTAATAAATCACCTTAAGTGGCTGTGTTGGATAAGGCCTTGGACGGTTTCCCTCCTTGAGGGTTTTAACCACATCAAGAATACTTATGCATTGATCTATGGTCTATTTGTGAGCGGTGTCATTTGTTGTTCTGTCTGAGGAACTTACCTTGTAAATTCCTACATGGTATGAGAGCTATTTGAGGGCCATATTCATTGATGATCCAAATTTGAAGCCGGTACAACTGCGTTTCCTAGATCTACTGTTTCTGACTGTTTTCGGGCTGAGAGGACTTCTCTATTGTGCTAGGAGCATATGTTCTAGTGAGGAACCCATTTTATTTCACAAAAAAAGGTTTACGATAGCCCTAGCTACGTCAATTTTAAAATCTAGAGGTGTATAGTCTTTATTTGCAGTTTTAGCTATTCATCTATCTATTTATTTTGGTTTATTTAGATCCTTGTTTTTCATTATCAGATCTATACCTTTCATTTCTGTGTATGATATTTGCCCCGCGACTTTGTGCGATATGGGCAAATCAAAAATAGAAAGGAAGGATTTTTCTCATGCATGTGCTCTTTTCCGCCACACCTTAGTGTGATCTCGGAAAATCAGAAACATTGAGGAAAATATTCAATTTCTGGCTAAATCTAACTTCAAGTCGTAAGGTTTGTTTTTTTTTGTATGTCCGTATTGGGCTTTCTGGTTTTTGTTTTGTAGGAAAAAAAAGGAGCTTTTTCAAGTAAGCACACATCCCAAAGCTTCAGTGACTGAAAAAAAAAAAAAAACCCTTCCTCTTTTCCAAAATTACTATCCTTTTAAACTAGCTCACTTGGTTCAAATTTACTTTATGAGAATAGAGGTCTTGAGTTCAAGTCTTTCTTTTTGTTGAATTTCTTTTTCAAAAAGCACATGTAACTTATGTTTTAAAGTTACTTTATGTGAATGTGTTCTCACCCATTATAAAAAGTGAGTCACTTATAATTCTAAAGTCTCTTTATCTTTTATTTAAGTTACAATTTAGTGGGTAGCTCATAAAGTACCATCATAAAAGAGACTTTCACTTATTTATAAAAGTGAGTCACATAAAATATATATATATTTTTAAAGTGAGCTAATTAGATTAAGTTTGGAAAAGCGGGGAGGTTTTTTTTCTAAATATAATAGTAACATTCATTTCCGCACATTCACGCACTTCATCAACATCTTTAACAACTTTTCTTCAAAAGGCCATAACTTCTTCATCCGGAAGCCATTTTCAGAGCCGTTTTTTTTAATTAGCCTAATTTTTTGAGGTATTTCCATCGGAACACTTAGTATTAGCATCTATGACTCCAATTTATGTTAAAATGGAAAGTCCACGCCAAGTTATTCTTGACAGCACTGACTACTTCCAATGGTGGTCCTACATTGTGGATTTACTTAGAAGTGAAGGTCTTTATAGAAAAGCCTTAGGCCAAAAAAACAAACCTCAAGATGAAGATAAAGAAGTCAAATGGGAAAATAGGAAAGATGAAGCACGTGGGTTGATAGGGATATCTATTTCTCCAGACCTTAGATTCCATATCATAGAACTTGTTACTCTTGATGAAGCAATGACACAACTCAATAATGTTTTTGCAATTAAAAATGAAATTAGAGCCCGTCAACTCAAAAATGACTTTGTTACATTGGACCCCAATAATTTTTCTTCCATTCAAGATTTTTTGTACATATTCAAGACCTTTATACTTCTCTTGGAAGGTATTAAGGTTAAGAAATAAGATGGTAGCCTTAGCTATTCCATTCTTGCTAAGTTGGGACCAGCCTACTATGTGTTTGTTTCCACCTTCCATTCTATTAGAGAAGCCTTATTTTCTCAAGGACACGACTACAAGTCCCCCTATTTTGATGCCTTTTGTTATTATTTAATAAGAGAGCAAGAAAATATCTTATATCTTGGTCTTCTTTAGCTTGGAAACTCTTCTAAGAAAGCCTTAGCCACCCAACAACAACCAAATTCAAAAAATCCTAAGAAGCAATATCCTAAGAAGAATGGTCCTAAACCAAAGAAGGGTCCTAAATAGCTTCAATCTCAAAATGAAAATTCATTACAACAAAATGATAAGGCAAATAAAAATAAAAGGATGAAGACTGATAGACATTGCCACTTTTGTAATCGAGATGGCCATTTAGAATCCAAATTCTTTAAGAAGATGGAAGCCTTGGAAGCAATAGTGAAGAAGCATAACATCCATTTGGAGCACTCTTCAACTTCAAATTCATCTTCAGGAATAACACTTTCTGCATGTGGTTTTCAAGCATCTCGGTTTGGTTATGCACTAAATGTATCTTCTTCTTCCCATTCTCATGAGTGGCTCATTGATTCTGGAGTTTCTTATCACATGGCGAAAAACAAAGCCATGTTTTCTTCTTTAAATGATTGTAACACCAAAAACATATATGTTGGTGATGATAGATCTCTTATTGTTGTAGGGACTTGTTGACGCCCCGAAAATCGTTGCATCAACATTGGGGGAAACCACCCAGTCCGGACCTTAGTGCAGCTCCTTTTCCGTTTGGTGTAGTGGCTCCGACTGGGGATAATGGGACCAGGTTCCCAGAAA
>APFE030109564.1:6854-35123 GCA_000404065.3 Pinus taeda | reverse complement strand
AGGATTCCTGCTTGGGTTGCTCGGATTTATTTTTCCCTTTCCCCTTTTCCTTTTTCTTTCCTTTCGAGGCCTTGCCCGTCGTGGTGGACTGGACGGCGTTGACCTCGGAAGTGTTACCGGAATTCAAAACACCCTGAGAAGTGTTTTCGTTGGATGCACTTGACTTTTGCTTCCCAGGGTTCGATGATTTCTTAGAGGCCTGGTTTACAGAGCCAATGACTCCATCGACAGATGGCTTGGGCGGAGCCTTGGATGTACTGGGCCTGGGGGCGTCCGGCAAATAATCATACAAAGTACCAGACTAAGACTAAACTAAGTCTAGGTACTGAGCGCGCGCGATCGCTTGCTCTTCAGTTACACAGGCTCCCATAGCAATGTCCCGTGCAATCTTGGGGACAAAGGAAGTCGTGAACCAGTCGGTGAGGAGAAAATCAGGTATCCAGAACTTGATCAACCTGCGACGCCTTCTCCATTCGTGAATATGATCAGAGATATGCATAGCAGTATCCTGCTTAAGAGACGTGAGGAGGTGAGTCCATGTCTCGTACCAAATGGGTAACTGAAAGTGATTCAAAAATGCCATGGCCAACGAATTGAAATCTTGAAATGACGCACGGGCCAATTCAATATACCATTTAGCTGTCGAACCAGTGAGGGTCCTCTAAAAGAGGCGAAGCCGAATCGAATCATCGAGCCATGAATTGGACGAACACCATAAGTGATACGTCATCACATGAGCTTGAGGGTCCTCCCCGGCCTTCCTGTCAAACTTGGGACAGTCACTAGGTATTTTAGTTGGAACTGGTGGCCATAGTGGATCATGTAGAATGGGATCATTCGTTAACTTCGACACATCGGGCAGTTCCAACGTCGCTAAAAATGGTAGCTGCGGATTGAAAGACATTTGTGCGGGATACGAGGTAGAACCAGAATTCCATCCAGTTCCTGGTTGCCCCCATTGTCGTTGTCCCGATGGACCAGGTCCATAAGGGCCTTGTCCAGAAGGATTTTGTCCATAAGGGTTATTCCCAGAACCGGGTTGCTGATTCTGCCCCCCAGCACCCCATTGGTTACCATACTGGCCAGCAGGTTGCTGATAATTTGGATAAGCATTACCCTACGGCTGTTGGTAATTTTGATACGGGGTATATTGATTTTGCCCCTGGGGTTGCTGGTATCCGTACTGAGCTTGGGAACCAGGCGGCATTTGATGACCAGGTTGGGATTGATACCCACTTGAATGCTAGGGTTGGGATTGGTACCCACCCGAATAAGGAGGCTGGGATTGATACCCACCTGAATAAGGAGGCTGGGATTGATACCCGCCTGAATAAGGAGGCTGGGATTGATACCCGCCTGAATAAGGAGGTTGGGATTGATACCCACCTGAATAAGGAGGCTGGGATTGATACCCGCCCAAGTAAGGAGGTTTGGATTGATACCCGCCTGAGTAAGGAGGTTGGGATTGGTACCCACCTGAATACGGAGGCTGGGATTGATACCCACCTGAATGCGGATGCTGGGATTCATACCCACCTGAATGAGGAGGTCGGGATTGGTACCTGCCTGCATGCTGAGCCATATGGTTAGAAGGTTGTCCTGGTCGGATTTGAGACGGCCCTGTTCGCCCAGAAGGTTGAGCTTGCTGAGTGAGGGGCTGCCCTTGCACAACCGAGGATTTTCCTTGTTGACCAGATGGTTGCTGAGTGGTAGGGTGGCCTTGCTGCACGTAAGGCTGGCCCCCTTGCCCAGAAGGGTTTCCTTGCTGGTTTCTGGGTTGACCTTGCTGACCATAAGGTTGTCCCTGGTTCCCATAAGGTTGCCCTGAAGGGTAGCCTTGCTGGGTACCGGGTTGTCCTTGTTGAGCGTTGGGTTGTCCTGGGTTTCCAGAAGGTTCCCCAAGATCTGTAAAAACCGGACCACTAGAGGCCAAAGGTTGTCCCTGATAGGGTGGTCCTTACTGTCCTTGTCCCTGATGGTACTGGCCACCACCATATCCGGTGGTACCCCAAGCCACGTTCAATGGAACGTAAACCTCATCATAAGGTATTTCAGGCAAGGAGGTAAACAAGTAATGATTCTCAGGATCATAATACCGGCCTTGCTCATATGGGTTCTAGACATTACGCAAGTACTGAAAATATGCCTCCTCTGTCGTCATATGATCGGAAGCAGGAGGAGCTCCACTTGCGAGGTGCACAACTCTAGGAGTATGTGTCGATTGACCACTTTGCGTTGGACCTCGAGACGGGCCTGCAGCAGAAGTGACAGCAGATGACGCTGTGACGGCACTAACAACTGGAGTTAACGCCGCGACACAAACGGTCGGGTTGGACGGGACTGCTGTAACAGCAGTATGGTGGACTTGGGAAACAAACGGTCCTGTGGTAGGGACGATGTTTTGATCCCAAACAGAAGAGGAAGCTGCAGAGTTCATAGCATCCCTCAAGGATCTATAGTGTGCCGACACCGTGATACCCAAAGGTGTGACGGTGTAGGGCGTAGAGATGATTGGGGATGTCTCTGAGATGGGAGTATCAATACTCGACATGACGGACGGGCCACTCGACACGGGAGAAGCGTCGCCCATATCGAAAGAAGCCATCGGAGATGGGACACCGACAGGAGTGGCGGGAAAATCCTCTTCAGAGGGCTCCCAAACAGGGTTCCAAGAGAATTCGTAAAAATCGTCCTCTAGAGCTCGAGAATTCAACGGTTGGATGCTCAGAACAATGGGAAGAGCGTCACAAACTAGTGTTTCAGGGGCAACAGAAGATGGAGACCCTTGGTCACTTGGGACAGGAGACGGAGTTGATGGATCCGCCAGGATGATCAAACAAAGACCCTAAGCAAGCTAACGATAAGAGACCCTACTCAAAAATAAACGTACACAAGATCTAACTAGGTAATGTTATCATGGTAAAATAAATTTTTAAGACACGGGAACTGAACTTGACCTTTTCATGTTTCGAGAGTCGAGAAAAGGACGAAAAGATGACTCTAGTCTCCTTCGAATGTTTAATGAGCACAAAGTGACAAGATGCTCACTTACACCTTTTCTTTTAGGGAGTCCGAAAAGGATCAAAAGTGATTGCTCTGGAGATTGTAAGCAAAGGGTTTACCAAGCAACCTGTAAAACTGCTTATACACCTTGGCAATCGTATGAGAACCAGGGACTTTACATACTGCAGTCAATCTTCCTGAATGCTGTGTTCGGTGCGTTACGGCTCACAAGGCGGCTGACTCGGCTTCCTATGGATAAAGGATGTAAACCTAGTGGAGTCTCCCCATATATACGCGACGGTACGTGGGAGCCCAAATCCGTGCTAGACCACATTGAATCACACCAGGAGGAATCACCCAACCTTAATGCGAAAGCAAGAGTGACTACAGATAACGATGCCCAAACCACTCTTAGGCCTAGACCTCTAGATATTTGCATTAAGTTCCAATGCATTTTTAAGTAAATATCATTTATTTTATGGTTGATCTTGAATTAAGTTTTGATTTCAGGTCCTACCGTATGATCTCTCACAATTACTTAGATGCAAACTACATGCCAAAGAACATCATTTCATTCGATGAATTCTAACTATGAGAAGGTTAGGAATTTCGATCAAACAAAATGAACATAAACAATCAAACAATCTAATGCAACTAATGGCGAGGGAACGAAACTTTTCTTTTGAGAATACAAATTAACGAAACGTTCTTTTTCCTTTTAACTATGGAATGCAAAAGATATTAATTTGGTTTTCCTTTCAATGGCACAAAGCACTTAAAACGAATTTTGAGAGACAACAACACTGAGCAAAAGGAATAAAATCACTCAATGCAAACACAAGAAAGTTCCCAAGACACCAAAACCAGTTTTCCAAATCAAAGGAAAAACAAAGGCTTGATCGAGCTATGTAATCTAAGCTCAGCAAGACAAAAAGGAATTCAAACAAGGAGGAAGCAAATCACTTGGAACACAACCAAAACACTTTCAACAATCACCGAGAAAGTGTAAAGAGCAGATCTAAAGTTGGTTGGTCAAACAAAAACAAGATCCCACGGAAAGCTTGACACACACACACGGCCACTAGATGCCCTAGGGCTAGAGTGCGAAATCAAATAGAGAAAATCAAACACCCGGAGGAAATGAGTTGAAACCAGTCAAACAACGATTCAACACACTCCATCAACTGTAAAAGTTAAGGCAAAATACAAACCAAGCAGTGAAAGTGGAAAGGAAGGCTTTGCAAAACCGAAAAGCAAGAAATAAACGAACCCTTGCGGAACAAGACTTCGCAAGCAAGTATCTCACAGTTCAGACAACAGAAACCAAGTCATAAACCAGGTGGAAAGAGCAGGGGGCAGTCAAACCAACAGGTTCAGGAGGCAAATTTGGACAAAAATCAATTCTACAGGATCAGCGTGGGTGACCCTCAGCAACTAAGTGCTGACCAGACAACACGCGTAGAACCTTTGCGCTGTCAGCGCGGAAGGACACGGATTAAGGGCGCTGGCTCGAAAACAAGGTTAGCGCGACTGTTAAACGTACAAGCGCGATGACAGTGAAATCAAAGAAACAGACACGCAACGTTAGCGCGAGTGTTCTGATATAAACCGCGCTGAGGCTAAAAAACAGGAAAAATCAAACCAAAAGCTCCCAGACCAAGGTAATAGTTTTTAAAACAATTAAGGCCTATCCCAGAATGGACCAGGAAATCAAAAAACAGAGAACTAATCCCCAATCTTTGACAAGAGAATGACAATCAAACTCAAAACAAGGATGAACAACAAAAGGCACAAGCAACGTCCCCAGCGGAGTCGCCAAATTGTTGGAGAGGTAAATCCCCTCTACGGATAGAGGCGATCCCTACTAGCCCATAACGGGTCTAGCAACAATCAATCAATGCTACTATGCAAGTTCCTAGTTGCAATTAAAAAGTGGGCAATGAACACCTACTTGGATTCCAACGCTATTGTTTGATGAAGAGATGTCGCTCTCACTCCTTTGCTCCGGTCGGTCACGATCCTCCACTATCCTCGTGGATGGACACCTGCACATGCAAAGAGAAAACAAACACAACCGTGAAATCTAGTAAAAGCAACTATACATCAGTCAGAAAGGATGTAATTCACATTAACCATTATAAGACAAATGAGAATGGAACGATAACAGTAGTCATCTATATTTTATTAATCAAAAATAGAGAAAGGTACAACCAATGTTCTGACGCTGAGTCCTTCTCAAGAGGGTCCAGCCAGCAAGTCTCATAAGCATTCACCCTTGGAGGTAGATCTCCCAAGAAAAACAACTCTCTCTCTCACACAAGGCAACAAGACTTCACAACCTTCCTTAAGCTCTCTAGCAATCCACACTTAACACACCAACTACCTATTAAGAGCAGCACTAAAGCACTATGAATTCCTCTATGTCAAAAGCTATATCCAAAAACTACTAGCTGCTCATGGCAATGGTGGAGGCTTATATAGGAGTCTCCATGAATAGTGGAAGGATAAGCTTATCTCCAAGAAAGGTGGCTCATATGACGAACAGACATGCCATAGAAGGGAGGGCAACATTCACAAGGCCAACAACTAGGTCTGGAGTCATCTGGAAGGTTCGTTGTTAGAACAAATTCGCCCAAACAGGATCAACGCGGGTGTATAACTGGACTGGCGCACTGACATCGCATCTCAATAACAGAAGAGGTTGTGTCAGCGCGACTTAATACAGACAGAGGGTGCGCTGGGTATGAAATTCGATCAGCGCGGGAAACCCGTGTGCTTCCGTGCTAGCAGCGCACCAATTGCACTATCATCTACCAGTCAGCGCGGTTATTTCAATAACAGTCGCGATGATCAAATAAACTTTGGCATAGAGGGTTATCTGGCCAATTCAGAGAGCATGAGCATGATGGATTTGATTTCATGACACAGTAGGGATACTGAAAAGGAGATAGTGACAAATTACTGTGTAACAGATGCCCCCTAAAGCATGAAGCCCGAGAGAGTGGGAGGGGTGAAATGCTTTACAACACTGTTGAACTGGAACACCACCAGGAAGAACCTGCACGTAGATACAGCTGATATCTCGATTACATGTAGTCTAGGCATGGGCGCAGCCATCCAAAAGACATACGAAGAATTTCTGTTGTATGGACGCAGCCACCCAGCTGAAGAGACCATGATGATAAAAAGGTATGGTCGCAGCCATCCTAAAAGACTCAGGTATGGGCACAGCCATCCATCAATGAGCCATGTAATAATGCTCCACAAAATCGCAGCCTGGTCCGCAATAGACTAGAACCAGGGTCTTGCGCTCCATCCAAACCCGAACAAAGTACAAATACAAACATGTGAATAGAGGAGTCGAAGTCGAACATGCTTGAACATCGTCTGATTACCAGCCAATGATGAAAGTTGTTAACAGACGCGAGAGGTGCCACCAATAATGACGATGGTCCTCAAGGTACTATAGGTACAACCCACGGCGTGTGAATGAATGAGCCGGTGTCGAACACCTATAGAGTCATCCGATCGGAGGCCAATGATGAAAACCTCGCGTCGAACATGAAGAACCTGCCATTGAGGCATGCAGGCTCCAAGGTACCTGAAGGGAGTCTCTAGGTCACGTTCCTGGATAATGAGCTGAAGTCGGCAGGAAGTGATCTTCATCGAAGGTGGGCCATAATGTTCCCACATCATCGACACGAGACGGAAAGAGACAATATGTTTTGTGTGAGATATCGGAGGGAGGTTATACTTGCAGAGGCCAACTTCTCTTGAACATACCGGCGGCACAACGACGGATTTGGCAGTATTTGAGGTCAACTGATCAGGGGTCATGATGACAATACAATGAGCAGATGAATGGTCAAATAGGATAACCCAAACCCATGGAGGAAAATGTGAAACGAGATGAGATGTCCCCACCCAGACACGAATTCAAACAGTGCCATGTTCAAGAGAGACATACTACCGATGACGACGATTATGATTCCTTTATTTCCCTCACCATTTCTGGCGAGTACCCCGGTTATTTTTGGATGACAAGATTGACGGGGATAGCATATGCTTGAGGAGCGTCATTTCAACGGAATCCGATGTCATTAAGTTTTAACGAGTCTGACAAAGGAAGAACTCGGTGTCTTTTCCTATTTAGAGAGTCTGAAAAGACAGCAGAAAAGAAAACTCCAGGGGGGTGATTTTTCGTAAAGTTGTGTCTCTCGAGCCCAAAAAAGTATAAAATGATGCTCGAAAGAACCGCCCGATCATTACAACCGAGGATTACTTTTGGTAAATAGTGACTTTTACCCGAAAAAGTAAAAAAGCGGTCAGAAGCACGTCGTTTTAGAGCCAATAACGAGTGCGAAACAACAAACACCTGGCAATCTTTGTTGGTTTAAATGGTCGAAAAAGAGCTTTAAAAGCGACCGCCTCTCGTTCCTTTTGACGAGCTGAGAGGGGGCCTGCCTATCTTTTCTTTCTTTATGTCGGAAAAGAGCTTAAAGACGACATTTTTTGGGACCAAGTGTATATAGAACCATTGTGACTTCGCCTGTTCCGAGAACCTGCACAAGGAAACCACCCGCGTAAACCCGTTCGACATGCTAAAAAACATGGTGAAACATGCATAAAGGCATAATTCCGTGACACTAGCACTAAATCTATGGAAAAACATGACAAAAACCCACTTTTATAAATTCAATTAAGAATCTTTTACCATAAATAGGGGGTAAAAATCATTTTTTACCATTTTACCATTTTGAGCCTTGGAGAATGTTGTGGAGCTGTGAAGTTGACGGAGCGAATTCCACCCCGTGCGGACACCATTCAGCTGGCAGCTTGTTCCAGGTAGGTTCCTCTTGCCCTGCGCTTTGTTTTGAATCCTTTTTTTATCATTTCCACCGTGGGATTTGGCCATTTGGCCAAATTTTTTGAGCGTTGGTGCGCTCTCGGTCAGCGCGGATTCGCCCATCGGGTCCGCGCTGATCGATTTAGTTTACACACACCACTTCCCGGGTCAGCGCGGAAAACCCGTGTGCTTCCGCGCTGACCCAAAGAAAAAACAAAGGGTCGCCATTATCAGCGCGACTATTTTAAAAACAGTCGCGCTGGCGCTGCGAAGCTTAATTTTTTAAGTTTTTGAACGGATAAACTTCAATGGCTAGCATTCTAATGTTTTTTGGTGGTCATGCAGGACACAATGGCATTTGTGTGGCAAGATAGGGCTCACGATAATGAGGATATAGCCGCTTTTGCCAATGCGGGATGCCGAAATGCAATGCGGGCATGCGGTTTCCTAAAACTTTTCCTCACTCCACGCCTGAGGGCACAGCCAGACCTCCTAGAGCTCTTGATCAAAGCTTGGAACCCAGTGGACGGGAAATTTACGATCCGAGGCCGTGACATCGAGTTCGATTCCACGGATATCTATTTTTTGACTGGGTTGTCACCCCGGGATGTGATGCCCATCCTGGAGGGGCAACGACCGAGCAGCGAGATGCTCGACCAACTCATGACTCGGGTATGTCCACAGGCGCATAAAACATGGAGTGGGAAGGTAATCATTCCATCAGTGGGTGTCGGTGACATGGTTCTTCGCACCATACTCTTCATGGTGACCCGGGCAGCAGGGAGCTTGGCCAATCATGAGGCATCAAAGGCCCATCTATTACTTGCTCTCGAGTGTCTACAGCCCACTGTTTTCAACTGGGCAGCAGCGGTGACGACTAGCATGAAGAGGCAGCTGAGCAACTGTCGATGTGGGGAGTCAAAGCAGTTCGGCTATGGATCGCTCTTGCTTCCACTCATGTTCGAGCGGGTGCCAGACCTACAGCTACAGACTATGGTGGTGGATCCGCCCAACAGTCCACGGGAGACGAGGGCCACTCGATGGGCCCGGGTCATGCCGCGCGGAGGTGGCGGCCGCTCAGTGTCATGGGATGTTTTCTTTCGAGAGTGGCTGGATCGCCAGGTCATCTTTGTCGAGGACTGGCCATATGTCAGTATCAATTTTCGTGGTGATGCCGACATGCCACTGCCTGCGGGAGAGCAGTGGGACGATGGAGGTAAAACACTTGATCTCTTTTTGATTTTTTATCTTTTGTAATGTTTTTAAATTTTTCATGTACATGTCGTGATAAACGCTATGATATGCAGATGTGGGACCCACGAGACCCCTTGGCTTGGCCCCGGAGGCATGGAGAGAGGGGCAAGGCGCTGCGGTCCTGGCCCTAGCTCCTCCAGCAGGCGACATGACGGAGACTGTGGTACACAACCTTGAGGGCTTACTGGCAGGAGTGCCAGATTACCAGGGGATTGAGGAGGTCCCCATAGCTTCCCAGATTCATAGAGTGGGAGTGGAACCTCGGATGCACCGCCTTTTGAGGCGGGTAGCACGAGCAGTGGCATGCTACAGAGAGCATAACCTACCGTAGTAGATGCCTAGGGTTCATTTTCCACTAATGTTTTTGAGAGACATACGTCTCAGATGTACTGAGGACGTCGGCTTTACTTTGGACATGTACACTTATTTTTTGAGTGCCTTAGTGCGCCACACGATATATATATATATACATGGTGTTTTATTGTATCTTATGCTTCTCATGTTTTGTTGATTTACATATTACGCAAATGTCTGTCCAATACATAATTAGCCAATGCATCAGTTACTGCATTAAGTCTTCTTGGAATGTGATGATAAGTAATGTAATCAAAATCTCTTTCCAATAACTTAACACGTAAATACAACCTTACAATACGATGATCTCTGACGGAATATCGTCCATTGAGTTGGTGGACTACAAGCTGTGAATCTAAGTTTACAACCAATGAGCGGATTCCCAGGTTGATCGCCTCGGCTAATAATTCAATTACAGCACTATATTCAGCCACATTGTTTGTCATACAACCCAGACACACACCTTGAATATCTACTAACTCACCATGAGGATCGTAGATCACCCATGCCGCAGATGACAGATTGTGAGTACTACGGGAAGCACCATCAGCGAAACCAACGTAAGGTGATCCAGACATTTGTTCAAGAAGCAAAAGACACAATAAGCGGCAATCACGCTGACACACTAAGACAAAAATCAAATAAACACACACACACACACAACACACTGTTAAAAAACACATGTATGTACAGAATATAAAGAGCTTGCATGATACTCATTTCAAGTCAAACCCTTTTCAGGGCTTCGCCTTATCGCACTGATGCATAACCAGCCTAGATAATGTAAGCATCGCTCGGCCTGTTGTATAAAATGATCAATAGCACCGATGATCTGCCCATGCCCCCCGGCCGAGCGAGGTTTACAAGCTAGAGGATCAGTGCCCCCATGGGCGGAGGGACCGAGGGTTGCAACAGAGTGCGATGAAGGATCAGAGCGAGCCGAGACCAAAGCTAGTGAAGCAAGGTTCGGAGGTGGGAGGGAAAATATACCCATAAGGGCGGGCTCTTTGAAGAGCCCGGCTCCCACACTCTCAAACGGAACGGAGGTATGCTCAACGAATGGTATGTTTCCCTCAGAAGAGGAAGCGAAGAAAGAGAGTTGGTCGACCATGAAAATTTTCCCCTGATGGGGGAAACGAATGACACGAAAGAGGGATGAAGCCACAGCACGCATAGCGTACGTCCAACTCCGGCCCAGAAGGAGGTTATATGTGAGATTTGCGTCCACAACCTCAACTTCTACTTCCACAGTCTTCCCTTCTAAGGTAATTGGTAGTCGTTGAAGAATACCATATGGTCGAGATTCTCTCCCGTAGAATGCTTCCAAGGTCGTTGGAGACTGACTCAGTGTCGGAGACCCGATGGCTTTCCAACATGCAATAGACATAATGCAGGTTGATGCGCCCTCATCAATGACTGTACGATGGATCGTTTTGGAATTGATGACGACTTGAATGAGGAAAGCGATCTGATGAGGCAGTCGAGGAACATGGCTCTCGAGGTTGAAGGTAATCAAATCCGAGTCCGCTAAGTCGATGCCACCGATGGTCGATAGCAGGGACTTCCTCTGGGGGGGCAACTCTGAAGGACTTCTAAGGCGGACATAGCCGATGGAGCCTGCACTAAGTCCTCTACGATGCTATAGTGCTGGGCAGCACGAGTATTCGGATTATAAGAAGACCTTCTGAGTACCCCTTTGGGAGGGGGTCGGATTGTCGTCTCAGTGCTTGGTCTCTCGATATGGAGAGGACCAGAGCTGGATGAAGGAGCACTTGAGGGAACCTCTGGCTCCTTCCCGGCGGACGACGGATACTCCTTTGCTCGAGTTGTTATATGAATAGGAATAGTTTCAGCCATGAAGACCTGGGAACCGAAGGGAGAAGAAGAAGAGGGGTCAACCACCATTTGGGTTTGCTGAGAGGGAAAGGGTTCTTTCAGAACCGCAGGGACCCCAGGAGCACCTTTCAAAAAATGACTAACTTCGGACCGCCTAGGGCAGTCCTTAGTGTAGTGATCCTCCTCACAAATGAGGCAAGGATACTTGGGTTTGCGTGTAGCTCCTTCCTCGACTAGAGGTTTAGAGGATTCCTGCTTGGGTTGCTCGGATTTATTTTTCCCTTTCCCCTTTTCCTTTTTCTTTCCTTTCGAGGCCTTGCCCGCCATGGTGGACTGGACGGCGTTGACCTCGTAAGTGTTACCGGAATTCAAAACACTCTGAGAAGTGTTTTCGTTGAATGCACTTGACTTTTGCTTCCCAGGGTTCGATGATTTCTTAGAGGCCTGGTTTACAGAGCCAATGACTCCATCGACAGAAGGCTTGGGCGGAGCCTTGGATGTACCGGGCCTAGGGGCATCCGGAAAATAATCATACAAAGTACCAGACTGAGAGTAAACTAAGTCTAGGTACTGAGCGCGCGCGATCACTTGCTCTTCAGTTACACAGGCTCCCATAGCAATGTCCCGTGCAATCTTGGGGACAAAGGAAGTCGTGAACCAGTCGGTGAGGAGAAAATCAGGAATCCAGAACTTGATCAACCTGCAACGCCTTCTCCATTCGTGAATATGATCGGAGATATGCGTAGCAGTATCCTACTTAAGAGACGCGAGGAGGTGAGTCCCTGTCTTGTACCGAATGGGTAACTGAAAGTGATTCAAAAATGCCATGGCCAACGAATTGAAATCTTGAAATGACGCACGGGCCAATTCAATATACCATTTAGCTGCCGAACTAGTGAGGGTCCTCTGAAAGAGGCGAAGCCGAATCGAATCATCGAGCCATGAATTAGACGAACACCATAAGTGATACGTCATCACATGAGCTTGAGGGTCCTCCCCGGCCTTCCCGTCAAATTTGGGACAGTCACTAGGTATTTTAGTTGGAACTGGTGGCCATTGTGGATCATGTAGAATGGGATCATTCGTTAACTTCGACACAACGGGCAGTTCCAACGTCGCTAAAAATGGTAGCTGCGGATTGAAAGACATTTGTGTCAGATACGAGGTAGAACCAGAATTCCATCCAGTTCCTGGTTGCCCCCATTTTCCTTGTCCCGATGGACCAGGTCCATAAGGGCCTTGTCCAGAAGGATTTTGTCCATAAGGGTTATTCCCAGAACCGGGTTGTTGATTCTGCCCCCCAGCACCCCATTGGTTACCATACTGGCCAGCAGGTTGCTGATAATTTGGATAAGGATTACCCTGCGGCTGTTGGTAATTTTGATACGGGGTATATTGATTTTACCCCTGGGGTTGCTGGTATCCGTACTGAACCTGGGAACCAGGCGGCATTTGATGACCAGGTTGGGATTGATACCCACCTGAATGCGGGGGTTGGGATTGGTACCCACCCGAATAAGGAGGCTGGGCCTGATACCCACCTGAATAAGGAGGTTTGGATTGATACCCACCTAAATAAGGAAGCTAGGATTGATACCCACCTGAATAAGGAGGCTGGGATTGATACCCACCTAAATAAGGAGGCTGGGATTGATGCCCGCCCGAGTAAGGAGGTTGGGATTGATACCCGCCCGAGTAAGGAGGTTGGGATTGATACCCACCTGAATACGGAGGCTGGGATTGATACCCACCTGAATACGGATGCTGGGATTGATACCCACCTGAATAAGGAGGCCGGGATTGGTACCTGCCTGCATGTTGGGCCGTCTGGCTGGAAGGTTGTCCTGGTCGGATCTGAGACGGCCCCGTTCACCCAAAAGGTCGAGCTTGCTGAGCGAGGGGCTACCCTTGCGCAACTGAGGATTGTCCTTGTTAACCAGATGGTTGCTGAGCGGTAGGCTGGCCTTACTGTATGTAAGGCTGGCCCCCTTGCCCAGAAGGGTTGCCTTGCTGGTTTCCGAGTTGACCTTGCTGACCATAAGGTTGTCCCTGGTTCCCATAAGCTTGCCCCGAAGGGTAGCCTTGTTGGGTACCGGGTTGTCCTTGTTGAGCATTGGGTTGTCCCGGGTTTCCAGAAGGTTGCCCAAGATATGTAAAAGAAGGACCACTAGAGACCAAAGGTTGTCCCTGACTGGGTTGTCCTTGTGGGCCTCCCTGTTGACCTGGGTAATTCTGGCCAGCATACTGTTGCCCATGATTAGGCTGCGAGTAGGGCTGTTGACCCTGGTAGGGTGGTCCTTGCTGTCCTTGACTCTGATGGTACTGGCCACCACCATACCCGGTGGTACCCCAAGCCACGTTCAATGGAACGGAAGCCTCAACATAAGGCTCTTCAGGGAAGGAGGTATACAAGTAATGATTCTCAGGATCATAATAGGGGCCTTGCCCATCTGGGCTTTGGACATTATGCAAGTATTGAAAATATGCCTCCTTTGTCGTCATATGATCGGAACCAGGAGGAGCACCACTTGCGGGGTGCACAACTCTAGTGGTATGTGTCGATTGACCACTTTGTGCCGGACCTCGAGATGGGCCTGCAGCAGAAGTGACAGCAGATGATGCTGTAACGGCACTAACAACTGGAGTTGACCACGCGACACAGACGGTTGGGTTGGTTGGGACTGTTGTAACAGTAGTATGGTGAACTTGGGAAACAAATGGTCCTGTGGTAGGGACGATGTTTTGATCCCACACAGAAGAGGAAGCTGCAGAGTTCATAGCATCCCTCAAAGATCTATAGCATGCTGGCACCGTGATACCCAAAGGTTTAACGGTGTAGGGCGTGGAGATGATTGGGGATGTAGCCGAAATGGGAGTATCAATACTCGACATGACGGACGGCCCACTCGACACAGGAGATGTGTCGCCCATATAGGAAGAAGCCATCGGAGATGGGACACCGACAGGAGTGGCGGGAAAATCCTCTTCAGAGGGCTCCCAAACAGGGTTCCAAGAAAATTCGTAGAATTCGTCCTCTGGAGCTCGAGAATTCAATGGTTGGATGCTCGGAACAATGGGAAGAGCGTCACAAACCCGTGTCTCAGGGGCAACAGAAGATGGAGACCCTTGGTCACTTGGGACAGGAGACGGAGTTGACGGATCCGCCAGGATGATCAAACAAAGACCCTAAGCAAACTAACGATGACAGACCCTACTCAAAACTAAACGCACACAAGATCTACCAAGGTAAATGTTATCGTAGCCGAATAAATTTTATGACACCAGGACACAACTTGACCTTTTCATGTTTTAAGAGTCGAGAAAAGGACAAAAGGTGACTCTAGTCGCCTTCGAATGTTTTGAGAACCCGAAGTGACAAATGCTCTATAGAGCCTTTTCTTTTACAGAGTCCGAAAAGGATCAAAAAGTGACTGCTTTGGAGAAACTAGGCAAAGGGGTTTACTATACAATCCGTAAAACTGCTTATACACCTTGGCAATCGTATGAAAACCAAGGACTTTCCGTACTGGAGTCAATCTTCCTGAATGTTGTGTTCGGTGCGTTACGGCTTGTAGGGCGGTAGACACGGCTTCCTATGGATCAAGGATGTAAACCTAGTGGAGTCTCCCCATATATACGCGACGGTACGTGGGAGACCAAATCCGTGCTAGACCACAATTGAATCACACCAGGAGGAATCACCCAACCTTAATGCGACAAAAAGTGTGACTAGGTTTAACGACGCCGGAGCATGTCTCTAGCCTAGACCTCTAGAATGTTTGCATTATGTTCCAATGCATTTTTAAGTAAATTTGGTTTATTTTATGGTTGATCTTTTAGTTAAGTTTCGGTTTAAGGCCCTACCGTATGTAATCTTCCACAAATTCCTAGATGCAAGCTACACACGAAAGAAAGCCATTTCGTTCGATGAATACTAACTACAAGAAGGTTAAGAGTTTCAATCAAACAAAATGAACTCAATCAACCAAACAACCTAATGCAGCTAATGGCAAATAAACAAAACTTTTTCTTTTCAGTAATGCAAATAACGAAAAGTTCTATTTCATTCGCTGTTAAATGCAAGAGATTATTTGATTCCTTTCTACAAGCACAATGCACGAGAACGAATTTCGAAAGATAACAACACTAAGAAAAGAAGAAAATTCACCGAATGAAGACTCAATGAAATCCCAAGACACTAAAAAAAAGTTCTCCAAATCAAAAGGAAAACAAGGCTTCGCACGAGCTATGTGATCTAAGCCCAAACAAAGCTAGAATGAAATCCAAGCAAACAAGAGCAAGTTGTTTGGAAATCACTCAAAAATACTTCAACAATCACTGAAGAAAATACGAAAAGCAATCACAAGGTTAACCAGACAATCAAAGAACCCAAAACTCCCACGGGAGGCTCGACACACACAGCCACTAGATGCCCTAGGGTTGAGGTGTGAAATTGATGGAAAGAGGCAAACACCCAGAGGGAAAAGGTTGCAAACCAGTCAAACAAGGCTTAAGCACATTCCAGCAACTGAAAAAGAGGTGGCAAAAAGCAAATCCAAGCTCAGACAGCAAGCAAAACAAGTGGACCAAAAACTACATGGCCTGGCGCGACTGTCAGGCTGCAACTCGTGCTAACCAGTGATTGGCGCGTGTTGTCAGTTAGCAACAAGGGCCACTAGCGCGACTGTGAAGGAAAAAAGCGCGCTAACAAAGTTTGCTAATTTCAAAAGAAAAATACGCAGTCCAGGGCTTGGGTCACAAGCTTAAAGCAAGTCAAAAAGTACAGGGGTAGCAATAAATTCGACCCAAAGGCTTATCTAGGCAAGCAATCAAAGAAAAACCAAAGAGACAAGACAAACTCCAAGTTGTTTAGTTTGTAAGCCAAACCGGAGATCGACTGAAGCGGCTTTGATCTACTTCACTACTGCAAACCAATAGTGTTTCGAAGGCTATCTGGCCATGTTTCAGACTCCGTCTAAGTTTACAAATCAAGACAACAAGCTAAACTCCCCAGCGGAGTCGCCAAATTGTTGGAGAGGTAAATCCCCTCGACGGATAGAGGCGATCCCTACTAGCCCATAACGAGTCTAGCAAAAATCAAACAATGCTATCACGCAAGTTCCTAATTACAAATAAAGAGTAGGTGATGAAGACCTACTTGAGATCCAACGCTTTAGTTCGTAGGAGAGATGGCGCTCGCGTTCCTTTGCCTTGGCCGATCACGATCCTCCACTATCCACGTGAACAGACACCTGCACACAAAGAGAACAAACACAAATCCAAGCGTGAAATCTAATATATGCAATTATACATAAGTCAGGAAGGATATAATTCAACATCAACCATTACAAGTACAACGAGAATGGAACCATAATGATAGTCATCTATTTATTAATATTCAACAAAGGAGAATACAACCAGCGTCCTGACGTCTCCTCCTTTGGATGGGTGCTCAGCTACACAAGTCTTGCAAAGCTTGAAGGGATGAGGGACAAGCTCTCTCTCTCTTTGGTGACAAGATCTCCTTACTTAGGTAAAGCCTTATGGACACAAAGAAGGCTCTTGCAACTCTAATCTCTTGATATCTTCCTTTCAGCACAAGTATTGCCAATAGAATCAGAACTAGCTTGTTCAAGCCATGGAGACAAGCTTTTATAGAGGAAAAGGAAGAGATAAGGTCAATCACAACAATAATGGATTTGGCTTCATCACTTGGAAACTTCTATGGAATGGTGGCAAACTACTTCCCATTCAAGGAGATTCGAAGCCAAACCATCCTCACTTAACTTGGAGTCAATTGGTGAATGAGTTGGACAGAACCTTCGGAGGTTTGATTAGTTCAAAACTTTGCCCAAAAGGGTTGGCGCTATTGTGACTCTGGGACAGGGCGCTAATGGTGCGTCCTTTCAATAGGATTTTCTCCATTGGCGCGGGCATGACACAGTGAACCAGCGCTAATGTAAAAAGGGTTGTTTTTAAGGGCAAAGAGCAGGAGATGTCTTCAGGGCACATGAAGCTCATGTTCAGAGGTGAATAATGCAAGTGGTTTCAAGTCTTGTCACTTCTCACAAGTCCCAGAATGTGTTCTCCAAGGTGCAGGAGAGGGGTAACAGGGATGGTGAAAAACGGTGACAAATTACTGTGTAACAGATGCCCCCTAAAGCATGAGGCCCGAGAGAGAGAGGGGTGAAGTGCTTTACAAGAACATGTGTGACTGAAAACACTACCGCTGGAGAACCTGCGAAAAGAAGTACAACTGATATCTTCAAGTACATGATATATGTGGCATGGGCGTAGCCATCCATAACAGAGTATAAAAACTGGATCCCAGGCATGGACGCAGCCATCTGATGAGGATCTATGAATGGACTCTGGTATGGTCGCAGCCATCCAATGAATGATTTATGTAATGATTACAATAATCCACAAAATGCAACCCGGATCTCAATATGCATAATCCGGGGTCTTGCGCTCCAACTCGACCCGAACATAGTACAAGTTCAAGCATGTGAATATAGGAGTCGAAGTCGAACATGCGTGAACATCGTCTGATTACCAGCCAATGATGAAAATTGTTAACAGACGCGAGGGGTACCACCAATAATGACGATGGTCCTCAAGGTACTATAGGTACAATCCACGGTGTGCGAATGAATGAGCTGGTGTCGAACACCCATAGAATCATTCGATCGGAGGCCAATGATGAAAACCTCTCGTCGAACACGAAGAACCTGCCATTAAGGCATGTAGGCTCCAAGGTACATGAAGGGAGTCTCTAGGTCACCTTCCTGGATAATGAGCTGAAGTCGACAGGAAGTGATCTTGATCGAAGGTGAGCCATAATGTTTCCCACATCATCGACACGAGACGGAAAGAGACAATATGTTTTGTGTGAGATATCAGAGGGAGGTTGAGTATTCTTGCAGAGGCCAACTTCTCTTAAACATATCGACGGCACAATGACGGATTTGGCAGTATTTGAGGTCAAATGATCAGGGGTCATGATGACGAGACGATGAGTAGATGAATGGTCAAATAGGATAACCCAAACCCATGGAGGAAAATTTGAAGCGAGATGAGATGTCCCCACCCAGACACGAATGCAGAAAGTGCCATGTTCAAGAGCGACATACTGTCGATGACGACGATTACGATTCCTTTATTCCCCCACCATTTCTGGCGAGTACCCCGGTTATTTTTGGATGGAAAGCTTGATGGGGATAGCATATGCTTGAGGAGCGTCATTTCGACGGAATCCGATGTCATTAAGTTTTAACGAGTCTGACAAGGGAAGAACTCGGCGTATTTTCATGTTTAGAGAGTTTGAAAAGACAGCGAAAAGAAGACTCCAGGGGGGTCCTTTTTCGTAAAGTTGTGTCTCTCGAGCCCGAAAAAGTATAAAACGATGCTCGAAAGAACCGCCCGATCATTACGACCGAGGAGTACTTTTCGTAAATAGTGACATTGGTCCGAAAAAGTAAAAAAGCGACTGATATCACGTCATTTCGTTTCCATTAACGAACCTGAAACGACAAAAGTCCGACGATCTTTTCATTCTTTATACGGTCGGAAAAATAGTTTAAGAACAACTGCCTCTTATTTACGTTTAACGAGTCAAGAGGGATAAATCGGAAATCTTTTCACGTTTAGCGAGTCAGAAAAGAGCTAAAAGATGACTCCATAGTGACTTTTTCGTGTATTTACCGAGTCCGAAAAGGTATAAAATACAACTCGTTTCACCATCGAAGCTGCGTAAAAGACCTGTCGCTGCACAAGAAGTAAACGTAAAACCCATTTTCGACCAAAAATACAATAAATATATATAAAAATAACCTTTCTAAACCCAAAAAATGAGTTAAAAAGCTTATATATAGGGTGAAAATGTAAAATTAGAATTACTTTTACCATTTACCTCTTGAAGAGTGAAAAAGATCCATTTGGGAGGCAAACTTCAGGCGGCGATTACGACCAATCCGTGCAACCATTCATGACCTCGTCAGTTCCAGGTAAGAGGCGCTTCCCTTAGCTCCATTTTTATACCATTTTTCATTCATTTAGTTCCTGATTGAGCCCCAGCAAGGGGGAATTTCAAAATTAGGGCTTCGCCCCATTGGCACGGGTATCCGGCACGGACCCACGCTAATGGGGTGAAATACCCAAGGGAGCCGCACCATTAGCACGACTGTTTTAAGAACAGTCGCGCTAACCACGCGACCTAAATTTTTGCATGTTTTTACCCGTTCAAATTGAAATTTCCCTGGATTATGAATTGTCCAATGTCCTAATGAAGGTAAATTTGTTCTTGTGGGTGCAGGAAACATGTCAAAATGGTGGTAGAATGGAAAGAGAGAGAACATGACATTGTGGATGCCTTAGCCACTGAGGATGAAGGGTGCATGAATGCCCTGAGGGATTGTGGCCTTAAGAAATTCTTCCTCACATCATACATGCGGTCGCAACCTGAGTTGCTCTAGTTTATCATTAATGCTTGGGACGTAGACGACCAAGTGTTTCATCTGCGGAATCAGACCTTAGAGCTTGAGGTCTCTGATGTATACTTCATCACGGGACTGTCACGGAGAGGGGCGGTTCCTATTCTGTCTGGTAGTAGACCTTCCGGGGAGAACGTTGGTGAAGTGAAAGCTCGAGTGTGCTCGGAAGCACAATTCGGGCAGCGGAGTGCTAAGGTGTTAATCAACACCATCCGGGATTTGACTCTGAAAGCCATCCTCTTCACCATCACACGCGCAGCTGGGGTACAAGCGCCCCACGAGGCCAGCAAGAACCACCTGATACTTGCGACTGAATGCCTCAGTCCGACCATCTTTAACTGGGCTGCAACTGTGACTACTAATATCAAGAGGCAGCTCACAAATTGCAAGTGAGCGGAGATGAAACAGTTTGCATATGGTTCGATCGTGGTATCGTTCTTCCTGGAGCGAATACCACTCTTCCAGATCTAGAGAGCCGTGGTGGCAGATCCATTGCCATAAGAGCCTAGAATGGCTCGCTGGGTAGCACTGATGCCCAGAGGAGGAGGAGGCCAGGAGATGTCATGGCATCCTGAGTTCTTCATATGGCTCCGTAGACAGCTGATCATGATCCAGGATTGGCCGTATGCAGGGACCAGTTTCATGGGAGACCCAGACCTTCCGCTACCAGAGGGGGAGGAATGGGAGGAGGAGTTAGGTATGAACTCCTTGATTTTGATGTTTTTCATTTTTTTTTTGTCTTTTTTAATACATGTCTGTTCTAATGATGATTATATGTATATGCAGATGTGGGCCCAGAGCGACTAGCCGGGCTATCCCCTACAGCGCGAAGAGGCCAACACGCAGCCGACCCTCAGGCAGGAGGTGTCGTGGGGGAGGAGCTGATATAGAATCTCGAGGGGCTTGCCCAAGGGATTCCCGGTTATGCCAGATTGGCAGATGTGCCTTTCGCTTACCAGAGGCACACAGTAGGGGTGCTGCCTCGCGTCCACCGTCTGCTGAGACGATTGGTGCAAGCGGTGATGTGCTAACATGAGCACCACCGTGCTTAGACTCCTAGGCTTTATTTTCTGCATATTTTTTTGAGAGACATGTGTCTCAGATGTACGGAGAACACAGACTCTATCCAGACATGTACATTCTATTTTTTGAGCGCCTCAGTGCGCCACACGATATATATATACACATGGTGTTATGGTTTATTGTATCTTATGCTTCCTGTATTATGTTGATTTACATATTATGCAAATGTCTGTCCAATACATAGTTAGCCAATGCATCGGTTACTGCATTTAGTCTTCTTGGAATGTGATGATAAGTAATGTAATCAAAATCTCTTTCCAATAACTTAACACGTAAATACAACCTTAAAATGCGATGATCTCTGACGGAATATCGTCCGTTGAGCTGGTGGACTACAAGTTGAGAATCTACGTTTACAACCAATGCGCGGATTCCGAGGTTAATTGCCTCGGCTAATAATTCAATTACAGCACTATATTCAGCCACATTGTTTGTTGTACAACCCAGACAGACCCCTTGAATATCTACTAACTCACCATGAGGATCGTAGATCACCGATGCCGCAGTTGACAGATTGCGAGTACTGTGGGAAGCACCATCAGCGAAACCAACGTAAGGCGATCCAGACATCTGTTCAAGAAGCAAAAGACACAATAAGCGGCAATCATGCCGACACACTGAGATAAAACTAAATAAACACGCACACACACAACACACTCTTAAAAGCATATGCATGTACAAAAAAGAGAGAGTGCCTAGACTCAGGCATAATATTTCTTGAGATACAGCCCATTCCGGGGCCTGTCTAGGGGATTGCCTTCATAATCTATAAGCTCATAGGCACCTTTTTGTAAAACTCTTTTCACAATATAGGGCCCATGCCACATTGGCTCAAGTTTTCCTGCCCCTAGCTTATCTTTAGCTTGATCGTAGAGCAGTACTAGGTCTCCCTCGATGAAAGAGCGGGGGTTAACAATGTTATCGAAGTGAGTTTTCACTCACTTCTTTTGAGCTTCAATAGCTAGGGAGGCTAGACGACGTGTCTCATCTAGTCGTTCCAAGTAAAGAAGCCACTCTTCTACAGGAGTAGTATCGGGGAGTAACTCGATGGCTAATTTGAGTGAAGGAATCTCACACTCAATGGGAAGGGTCGCCTCCAGTCCATATACTAATTGAAAAGGGGTGAAACTGGTGGCGTCCTTCACGGAGGTGCGGTAGGCCCACAAAGTGGAAACAACATCAAATGCCAACTAGACTTGTGCATGCCAACAGTTCTTTGAAGCATCGTGACCAAGACCTTGTTCACGGCTTCCACTTGACCGTTTGCCTGAGGATAGTACGGAGTTGAACTATCATGCCTAAGACCTAGTTGGGTTGTTAACTCGGTCATCATATGATTACGAAAATGTTTTCCGTGATCAATAACAATGGCTTGTGGAACTCCGAACCGCGAAATAACATGGTTAAACAGAAAATGCACTGCGGTGTGACTGTCTTCAGACAATGTAGGCATCGCCTCGACCCATTTCGTAAAGTAATCTACAGCAACGATGATGTATCCATGCCCCCCAGCCGAGCGAGGGTTACATGTCACATAATCAATGCCCCATTTGGCAAAGGGGCCGACGGTTACAACGGAGTGCAGCGGGGCAGGGGGCGCACGCATCTTCCGTTGGTAAATCTGGCATTCATGACAGGAACGAACGGCAAGAATGCAATCCTTGAAAATGGAAGGCCAGAAGTAGCTAGCATGGAGGATTTTCCATGCAGTGGCATATCCATACATGTGACCGCCACAAGCACCAGAGTGGCAGTCATTTAGAAATCTTTCAGCTTCTTCGAAGGTTAAGCATCGGTGAAGAACCGAATCAACACCGAGACGGTACAGGGTGTCCCCAACGATGCGATATGGTTAGGCTTGGTGTCGAATCCGTCGACGAGCGTCTTTCGAGGTCTCAGGACGGAAAGAGGACGTTTGCAAGTAGACAATGATGTCCCCGTACCAAGGATCGAGGGTACTGATAAGGAAAAGAGTTTCGTCTGGAATAGAATCCTCTATCTGAGAGGAAGTAGCGGCGGATGGCAAAGAACACAAAAGTTCAGCAAAGACGAGTGATTTCTTGGACTTGGCAGCAGTAAATTCCAAGTCAAACTCTTGGAGGATGACGATCCACTTTGAGTATTTTCCCCCCAGCAATTGTCGTGAGAGAATGTAAGTCATGGGGTTGCAATTGGAGATCACCGTCGTAGTACGCAACAAAATATAATGATGGAATCGTTGAACCGCACAAACAGCGACGAGGGCCAACTTCTCGACATATGCATATCGAGTCTTCGTATCTAGTAAGTTGCGACTAAGGTAGTAAATGACGTGTTCGATGCCATCTTCGTTGTCTTGTACCAAAACCATACCGATGGTGGTGTCGGCAGCGGCCAAATATAGTATATAGTCATGATGATAATTTGGAGGTCGCAACAAAGGGGCGGAAACTAGGAGAGTTTTGAGATGAGAAAAAGACTCCTCGGCTATGGCATCCCATCGAAATGGGGTGTCACGCTTAAGTAACCGGGTAAAACCCTTTGCCACTTCGGCATAGTTTGGAATGAATCGTCTTAGAAAATCAGCTTTTCCCTGCAAGCTTTGCAGTTGCCGCAAAGTAGCAGGGGGAGGAAGATTCACAATTGCCTCGACTTTAAGGGGATCCAAACGGATGCCCTCTCGGGAGATGATAAACCCGAGAATTTGACCAGATTCGACACAGAAGACACATTTATGCGAATTTAGTCGGATATTGTAGTGTCGACAACGAAGAAAAATCTCACGAAGATGCGATGGGTGGTCCGCGCGCTTAGCTGAATGAGCGGGGAGGTCATCCAGATAAGGCTGTACGATGTGCTGGATATCGTGGAAGGCATAAGACATCGCACGCTGGAAGGTAGCGTCGGCATTCTTAAGACTGAAGGGGAGCTTTTTGTAAGCAAAAGTGCCCCACGGACAGATAAAGGTCGTCTTGTGTTGATCAGCGGGGGCGATATTAATCTGGTTGTAACCAGAGAAGCCATCCATAAACGAATATATTTCGCTGCCCGCACACTCGTCAATGAGTTGGTCAATGAACAGTGTGGGGTAGTTATCTTTTGGGCAAGCTCGATTAATGTCGCGATAATCGACACAGACGTGAATGGTACCCTGTTTTTTATCTACAGGGACAATATTTGAGACCTAATCTGTTAGTGGGATAGGATAAATGAATCCAGCTTTAAGAAGTTTTTCAACTTCTGCTTTAATAGCTGCCGCCTTACGAGGGTGCACGGGACGCAGACATTGACGAACAGGTTTGGCCCCGGGACACGTAGGTATCTTGTGCACCACTATGGATGTATCAATACCGGGCATTTCTTTGTAGGACCATGCAAAAACATCACGAAATTCGCGGAAAAGTGTGATGTATATCTGAATATCCTCAGGAGTGCAAGTGACTCCTATATAAATGTTCTCGACAATCCCTGGCTTAACAGAGATGTCGATGGGTTGCGTTTGCGTGATGTTCCCTAAATTCCCTTCGGACGATGTATGATAAATCTGGATGGGCGTCTGAAGAGGCTGAGAAGGGAGACATGGAGCAAATCGCTCGAGACAAAGCAGTGTTTCCCAAAGGGTAGGGAGAAATGAGGAACGGTGGTGAAGAGGGGACCACGGACATTCTTCCAGAGACATAGTCTCTATAATGGCCTCGTCGGAAGGAAATATTTTCTTTAATGGATCCGAGGAGGTGTATTCTCCAAACCAGGGGGGAAAATCATCTAAGTCAAGAGCCCCACTTGAAGCAGTGGGTTGATCATGAGGGGCCGATGCAGCAACAATTTCGATGTAGTTGAGTTCGGCTGGACTCAACAGCATCTCCTCACCCCATGATTCTATCTGGTCGACGGGGGGAAGGGCCCAAGGATCAGAACGAACCGAGATCATGGAGATGGAGGTGAGGTTGGGAGGTGGGAGGGAGAAAACACCCATGAGGGCGGGTTCTTTGAAGAGCCCGGCTCCCACACTCTCAAAAGGAACGGAGGTATGTTCAACGAATGGTACATTTCCCTCAGAAGAGGAAGCGAAGAAGGAAAGCTGGTCAACCATGACAATTTTCCCCTGATGAGGGAAGCGAATGACACGAAAGAGGGATGAAGCCACGGCACGCATGGTATACATCCAACTCCGGCCCAGAAGGAGGTTATATGTGAGATTCGCGTCAATGACATCAACTTCTACTTCCACGGTCTTCCCTTCTAAGGTGATTGGTAATCATTGAAGAATACCATAAGGACGGGATTCTCTCCCATCGAAAGCTTCCAAGGTCGTCGGAGACTGGCTCAGAGTCGGGGACCTGATCGCTTTCCAACAAGCAATAGACATAATGCAGGTTGATGTGCCTTCATCAATAACTGTATGATGGATCATTTTGGAATTGATGACGACTTGAATGAGAAAAGCGATCTGATGAGGCAGTCGAGGAACATGGCTCTCGAGGTCGAAGGTAATCAGATCCAAATCCGTTGGGTCGATGCCACCGATGGCCGATAGCAGGGACTTCCTCTGGTGCAGCTCTGAAGAACCTCTAAGGTGGACATAGCCGACGGAGCCTGCGCTAAGTCCTCTACGATGCTATAGTGCTGGGCAGCACGAGCATTCGGATTGTAAGAAGATCTTCTGAGTACCCCTTTAGGAGGGGGTCGGATTGTCGTCTCAGTACTCGGTCTCTCGATATGGAGGGCACCAGAGCTGGACGAAGGAGCACTTGAGGGAACCTCTGGCTCCTTCCCGGTGGACGACGGATACTCCTTTGATCGAGTCATTACATGAACGGGAATAGATCCAGCCATGAAGACTTGGGAACCGAAGGGAGAAAAAGACGGATCAGCCACCATTTGAGTTTGCTGAGAGGGAAAAGGCTCTTGAAGAACCGCAAGAACCCCAGGAGCACCTTTTAACAAACGACTAACTTCGGACCGCCTGGGGCAGTCCTTGGTATAGTGATCCTCTTCACAAATGAGGCAAGGATACTTGGGTTTGCGCTTAGCTCCTTCCTCGGCTAGAGTTTTGGAGGATTCCTGTTTAGGTTGCTCAGATTTATTTTTTCCTTTTCCCTTTTTCTTTCCTTTCGAGGCCTTGCCCATCGTGGTGGACTGGACGGTGTTGACCTCGGAAGTGTTACCAGAATTTGAACCACCCTGAGAAGTGTTTTCGTTAGATGCACTTGACTTTTGCTTCCCAGGGTTCGATGATGATTTTTTAGAGGCTGGGTTCACAGAGCCAATGACTCCATCGACAGATGGCTTCGGCGGAGCCTTGGATGTATCGGGCCTTGGGGCGTCTGGAAAATACTAATACAAGGTACCAGACTGAGAGTAAACTAAGTCCAGGTACTGAGCGCGCGTGATTGCTTGCTCCTTAGTCACACAGGCTCCCATAGCAATGTCCTGTGCAATCTTAGGGACAAAGGAAGTCGTGAACCAGTCGATGAGGAGTTGATCAGGAATCCAAAACTTGATCAACCTGCGACGCCTCCTCCATTCATGTATATGATCGGAGATATGCGTAGCTGTATCCTGCTTAAGAGACGTAAGGAGGTGAGTCCATGTCTCGTACCGAATGGGTAACTGAAAGTGAGTAAGGAATGCCATGGCCAACAAATTAAAATCTTGAAATGACGCGCGGGTCAATTCAATATACCATTTAGCGGCAGAACCAATGAGAGTCCTCTGAAAGAGGCAAAGTCGAATCGAGTCATCGAGCCATGAATTAGATGAGCACCATAAGTGATACATCATCACATGAGCTTGAGGGTCCTCTCCAGCTTTTCCATCGAATTTGGGACAATCACTATGTATCTTAGTTGGAACTGGTGGCCATTGTGGATTATGTAAAATGGGATCATTTGTTAACTTCGACACATCGAGCAGTTCCAACGTCGCTAGAAATGGTAGCTGCGGGTTAAAGGACATTTGTCCTGGATATGAGGTAGAACCATAATTCCATCCAGTTCTTGCTTTCCCCCACTGGCCTTGTCCCGATGGACCAGGTCCAAAAGGGCCTTGTCCAGAAGGATTTTGTCCGTAAGGGTTATTTCCAGAACTGGGTGGTTGATACTGGTTCTGCCCTCCAGCGCCCCATTGGTTACCATACTAGCCAGCAGGTTGTTGATAATTTTGATAAGGGTTGCCCTGCGGCTGCTGGTAATTTTGATACGGGGTATATTGATTTTGCCCCTGGGGTTGCTCGTATCCATACTGAGCCTGGGAACTAGGCAGCATTTGATGAGCAGATTGGGATTGATACCCACCTGAATACGGGGGTTGGGATTGGTACCCACCCAAATAAGGAGGCTGGGATTGATACCCACCTAAATAAGGAGGCTGGGATTGGTACCCACCTGAATAAGGAGGCCGGGATTGGTACCCGCCTGAATGTTGGGCCATCTGGCCAGAAGGTTGTCTTGGTTGGATCTGAGACGACCCTGTTCGCCCAGAAGGTTGAGTTTGCTGAGCGAGGGGCTGCCCTTGTGCAACCGAAGATTGTCCTTGTAGACCAGATGGTTGCTGAGCGGTAGGCTGGCCTTGCTGTGCGTAAGGCGGGCCCCCTTGCCCAGAAGGGTGGCCTTGCTGGTTTCCGGGTTGACCTTGCTGACCGTAAGGTTGTCCCTGGTTCCCATGGGGTTGCCCCGAAGGGTAGCCCTGTTGGGTCCCAGGTTGTCCTTGCTGAGCATTGGGTTGTCCCGGGTTTCCAGAAGGTTGCCCAAGATACGTGAAAGATGGACCACTAGAGGCTAAAGGTTGTCCCTGATAGGGTTGTCCTTGCGGGCCTCCTTGTTGACCTGGGTAATTCTGGCCATAATATTGCTGCCCATGATTAGGCTGCGAGTAAGACGGTTGACCCTGGTAGGGTGGTCCTTGAGATGGCTGTCCTTGACCCTGGTGGTACTGGCCACCGCCATATCCGGCAGTACCCCAAGCCACGTTCAACGGAATGGAAGTCTCAACATAAGGCTCTTCAGGCAAGGAGGTATGCAAATAATGATTTTCAGGATCATAATAGGGGCCTTGCCCACCTGGGTTCTAGACATTATGCAAGTACTGGGAATATGCCTCCCCTGCCGTCATAGGATCGGAAGGAGGAGGGGCACCACTTGCAGGGTGGACAACTCTAGCAGTATGTGTCGATTTACCACTTTGTACTGGACCTCGAGATGGGCCTACAGCAGAAGTGACAGCAGAAGATGCTGTAACGGCACTAACAACTGGAGTTGATGATGCGACACAAACGATCAGATTGGTTGGGACTGCTATAACAGCAGTATGGTGAACTTGGGAAACAAACGGTCCTGTGGTAGGGATGATGTTTTGATCCCACATAGAAGAGGAAGCCGCAGAGTTCATAGCATCCCTCAAAGATCTATAGCGCGCCGGCAC
>APFE030109555.1:0-27830 GCA_000404065.3 Pinus taeda | reverse complement strand
TTTTCCATTAATGAAATGAAGTATTATTTCCGTTGCATATTTGTGTATATGGTTATCTTTGTATTTTGTTGCGTTCCTGTTTAAATCTGGATCATTTGTACACCCCTCCATGCGGGGGGATTTGCAGGGGACTTGTCCTCTGCACGGGGGTCCAGAGGGGCCAATCCCCCTCGGCTGGGGGGTTGCTCAGGGGCAGCACCCTCGAAGCTAAAAATAGATGTAAAATTGCCTTGTAAAAGTATAGTAATTTCTAGTCAATCAGGGCCATTCATTAGGCGAATGGTTTGGCATTAGAACTTATGGCAGTGAAATGGATTCTCATATATTTGAAAGGTACCACAAATCAAGCATTATGCTTTGGTGGTTCAAACATTTCTATACAGGGATATGTTGATGCAGATATGGCAGGTGACAGATATAACAGGAGGAGCACTACAGGATATATATTTACTATTGGTGGAATAGTTGTCAGTTGGGTTTCAAAAATCCAAAGTGTTGTTGCACTTTCAACAACAGAAGTAGAGTATGTTGCTGCTACAGAGGCTAGTAAAGAAATGATTCGGTTGCAAAGGTTTATGGGTGAATTGGGTAAGGAGCATGATTATGGGCATGTTATACAATGATAGCCAAAGTGCCATTCATCTTGCAAATAAATCAGCATTTCATTCCAGGACTAAACACATACAACTCAAGTACCATTTCATACGATTAGTGTTGGAAGATGGAGAGTTGAAGCTGGAAAAGGTACACACTAGCCAGAATCTTGTAGATACGCTAACAAAAGTTGTAACCATGGAGAAACTGAGAATATTCTCAGTTTCAATTGGTCTTCAAGGATGATGATGAAGATGAGAAACAACGAGGTCCAAAGAGGAATCATTGTCCAGCGAATGAAGCAGCAGTGGAGTTGCTACAATCATTCTCCTAGTGGGAGGTTGTTGTGTGTGGAGCATGATTGTTCAAAGGTCTTTGTTTTAGTTGGATGTATACCCTAGGAAGTTTGTACACCCCTCCATGTGGGGGGGACTTGTCCCCCCCACGGGGGTTCGAGGAGGCCGATCCCCCCCGTCTAGGGCATCCTAGGACTCGGTGGAAATGCCCCCGAAGCTAAAAACAAATGTAAAATTGCCTTGTAAAAGTATAGCAATTTCTAGTCAATCTGGGTCATTCATTAGGCGAATGATCTGACAGTAGAACTTATTCTTAGTTTAGGGTTTTTTTCCCTAGAAGGCAACCCCTCTCTTTGTATGAGGGCATTGTATTTGAGGTTGTGTAATAGATGTGTATTCTCTGAGCGAGAAGCAAAGAGGTGAGGCTATGAGAGAAAACAGAGGATATTATAACAGATTTTCTCTAGGTTGTGTCTCTTCATTTTGCTGGAAAATAGAAAGGAAGGACTGACTATTCGGGGTGGACATAGCCCAAACTGGGTGAACCACGTATATTTGTGTCTCTCTTGTATTATGCATTTTCTGTGCTTATATTTCTGCAATATTTTATGTATCCCATTGCTCCGTAATATATAATTTTCTAACAATTAGTATCAGAGCTGAAGGTCTATTTGGATGACAAACTCGTAGGAAAGAAGGGTTCCTCATTTGATTGGGAGCAATGGCAGAAGATGGTAAGTTTAGGGTTGAGAAATTTGACGGCCAAAACTTCTTGTTGTGGAAGATGCAAATGAAAGATTATCTGTATCAGAAAGATCTATACATACCATTGGGCAGAAAAACAAAGATGCCGATGAGTATGATAGATGAAAAATGGAACCTTCTCGATAGAAAGGCACTCAGAACAATACGGTTGTGCCTCGCAGTGTTGGTCACCTTCAAAATTTCTAAAGAAACAATGACAGAAGTTTTGATTAAGGCGTTGGAGAAACTATATGAAAAACCCTCAGCCTCAAACAAGGTATTTCTTATGAAACAATTATTTAATATGAAGATGTCGAAAGGTGGATCTATTGCAGATCATTTAAATGATTTTAATACTGTTACAAGTCAGTTATGTTCTGTAGGGGTAAAATTTGATGATGAAGTTAGAGCTTTGTTATTCTTGTGTTCATTACCAAAAAGTTGGAATGGTTTAGTAATGGCCATCAGTAACTCTGTTTCTATATCTAGTACCTTAAAGTTTGATGATGTTGTCGGTGTTATCCTCAACGAGGAAATATGACGGAAAAGCTTCGGTGAGACATTGGGTAATGCTTTGAGTGAAAAGTCTAGGGGAAGAAAGATGGAAAGAGGAAAGAGCTCAGGATATCGCAGTAAATCAAGAAAAGCCAGATCCAAGTCCAGATCTGGGATAGTGTGCTGGAAATGCGGAAAGAAATGAAACCTAAAGAAAGACTGTAGATCTCGGAAGGGAAAAGAAGGAGATGCACAACAAGAAAACAATCATGAAGCAAATGTGACAGGTGAGGTGTTACAAGATTCTTTGATTCTTTCTTTCAAAAATATTAATCATTCCTGGGTGGTAGATTCAAGGGCCTCATTCCATGCCCCACCTGATAAGAAATACTTTCATTACTATGTTCAAGGAGATTTTGGTCAAGTTCGTTTGGGTGATGATATACCGTGTAAAATTGTTGGAATGGGTAAGGTTCTTGTAAAATAGCATAATGGAAACCAATGGCTACTAAAGGAGGTAAGGCATGTTCCAGATCTAAAGAAAAATCTGATTTCAACAGGGCAGTTAGGTGGTGAAGGTTGTGTGACAACTTTCACAGATAAAGCTTGGAAGTCACCAAAGGAGCCCTGGTAATAACAAAAGGTGAAAAGGTTGGTACATTGTATTTATGCAATGGTATTTCTAACTTTGTTAATGCTTTAACTTCCAAAGGAGTAGATGCAGCATTATGGTATCATCGGCTTGGACACATAAGTGAAAAGGGAATGAAGATTCTTCACTCAAGGAATTTGTTGCCGAGTTTGAAGAATGTTGATTTGGACTTCTGCGAGAATTGCATTTATGGAAAACAGAAGAGAGTCATATTTCTCAGAGTTGGGAAAGAAAAGAAGAGCGAAAAATTAGAGCTTCTGCATACAGATGTATGGGGACCTTCTCAAGTATCATCTCTCAGTGGCTCTCGATATTATGTTACTTTTATTGATGATGCAACTATAAAAACTTGGATTTATTGTATTAAGAATAAGTTTGATGTATTTGATACTTTCAAGAAATGGAAAGTCTTGGTTGAGATTGAGACAGGAAATAAATTGAAGTGTCTTAGATCAGATAATGGAGGTGAATATTACAACAAAGAGTTTGATAAGTACTATTTAGAGCATGAAATTCATAGAGAGAAGACAGTTCCAAGAACACCACAAGAAAATGGTGTGTCGGAAGGGATGAACAGAACAATCATGGAGCGTGCAAGGTGCATGAGATTGCATTCAGGATTGCCTTTACAGTTTTGGGCAGATGCTGTAGATACTATCGTTTATCTAATAAACAGAGGGCCTTCAAGTTCCTTGGATGGTGGTGTTCCAGAGGAAGCATGGACAGGTAAAAAGGTAAACTACTCATTTTTAAAGCCCTTTGGTTGTGAGGGCTTTCTCCATATTGATAAATAAAATGGAACAAAGTTTGAGACAAAGTCAAAGAAATGTACCTTTATTGGATATGGTGTTAATGATTTTGGTTATTGCTTATATGATTACGAAAATCACAAAATCATTAGGAGCAGAGATGTAATACTCAATGAAGAGGTCTTGTATAAGAATCAGTTGTGGGAAAAGAAACAGGAAAAAGAAAATAAGGAATACACAGTTCTTGATGAAATCACTGAAAAAGTAAAGGTGCCTGAAAATAATAATAATCAACAACCACAACAATAGCAACCACCACAACAACAACAGGCACCCCAAACACTTGAAAGTGGTGTTAGAAGATCTACCAGGATAAGTAAACCCCTTGAACGATACTCTCCTTCATTATATTATTTATTGTTGACTGATTCCGGTGAACCCAAATATTATGAAGAAGCAATGCAGTTTGAAAGCAGGAAGAAGTGGGAGGTAGCCATGGAAGAAGAGATGGACTCCTTAATGCATAACTAGACTTGGGACTTAGTCAAGTTTCCTACAAGAAAAGCTACATTCAAGAATAAATGGGTTTACACGATGAAGGAAGAAGATGGAGGAAAATAGAGGTACAAAGCTAGACTTGTGGTGAAGGGGTTTGCACAAAAGAAAGGTATTGATTTTGATGAAATATTTTCTCCTGTTGCTAAAATGACTTCAATTAGAACTATTTTAAGTTTAGTAGCAGCTGAAGATTTTCATCTTGAGCAGTTATATGTAAAGACAACCTTTCTCCATGGGAATTGGAGGAAGAGATATATATGAAGTAGCCACAAGGATATGAGGTGAAAGGGAAGTAGAAACTAGTGTGCAGGTTGAAGAAGAGCTTCTATGGCTTAAAACAGGCTCCAAGGTAGTGGTATCTAAAATTTGACAAGTTTATGTTTGAACAAGGTTATACTAGATGTCACTCTAATCATTGTGTTTATCTGAAAAAGAAAAATGATGGCAGCTATATTATATTGTTATTGTATGTAGATGACATGCTTCTTACAGGGTCTAACATGCAGGAAATAAATGTGCTCAAAAGAAAATTGGAAAATTCATTTACAATGAAGGATTTGGGAGCTGCAAAATGAATCCTTGGTATGAGAATAACTAGAGACAGGAAAAATCGTAAATTAACATTGTCTCGGAATGAGTACATACAAAAGGTGTTGAAAAGATTTAATATTCATAATGCAAAACCAGTTAGTACACCCTTTGCTAGCCATTTCAAACTTATTAAGGAAATGTGCCCAAAGACCCAAGAAGACATGGATTATATGTCTAAAGTTCCATATGCATCAGCAGTTGGAAGCTTAATATATGCATTGGTCGGCACAAGGACAAATATTGCACATGCAGTGGGAGTTGTATGCAGGTACATGAACAATATAGGAAAGGAACATTGGATGGCAGTGAAATAGATTCTCAGATATTTGAAAGGTACCACAAATCAAGCATTATGCTTTGGTGGTTCAAACATTTCTCTATAGGGATATGTTGATGCAGATATGGCAGGTGACAGAGATAACAAGAGGAGCACTACAGGATATGTATTGACTGTTGGTGGAACAACTGTCAGTTGGGTTTCAAAAATCCAAAGTGTTGTTGCACTTTTAACAACAGAAGCAGAGTATGTTGCTGCTACAGAGGCTAGTAAAGAAATGAATTGGTTACAAAGGTTTATGGGTGAATTGGGTAAGGAGCATGATATGGGCACGTTATACAGTGATAGCCAAAGTTCCATTCATCTTGAAAAGAACTTAGCATTTCATTCCAGGACTAAACACATACACCTCAAGTACCATTTCATACGATCATTGTTGGAAGATGGAGAGTTGAAGCTGGAAAAGATACACACTAGCCCGAATCCTGCAAATATGCTAACAAAAGTTGTAACCAGGGAGAAACTGAGAACATGCTCAGTTTCAATTGGTCTTCAAGGATGACGATGAAGATGAGAAACAACCAGGTCCAAAGAGGATTCATTATCCGACAAATGAAGTAGCGATGGAGTTGCTACAATCATTCTCTAAGTGGGAGATTGTTGGGTGTGGAGCATGATTGTTCAGAGGTCTTTGTTTCAGCCAGATGTATAGCCCAAGAAGTTTGTACACCCCTCCACGCGGGGGGGCGGTGCAGGGGGGACTTGCCCCCCCTGCGGGGGCCTGGGGGGCCGATCCCTCCCTGGCTGAGGGGTCCAGGGGCCAGCGATCCCTAGCAGGGGTTTCGGGGGCAACGCCCCCGAAGCTAAAAATAGATGTAAAATTGCCTTGTAAAAGTATAGTAATTTCTAGTCAATTTGGGCCGTTCATTAGGCGGATGATCTGACGGTAGAAATTATGTTTATTTTAGGGTTTTTTTTTCCCTAGAAGGCAACCCCTCTCTTTGTATGAGGCATTGTATTTGAGGCTGTGTAATAGATGTGTATTCTCTGAGCGAGCAACAGAGAGGTGAGACTGTGAGAGAAAATAAAGGATATTACAGCGGATCTGCTGTAGGTTGTGTCTCTTCATTTTGCTGGATAATAGAAAAGGAAGGATTGGTTGTTTGGGGTAGACGTAGCCCAAACTGGGTGAACCACGTATATCTGTGTCTCTCTTGTTTTATGCATTTTTTGTGTTTATATTTCTGCAATATTTTATGTGTTCCATTGCTCTGTAATATATCATTTTCTAACATTTTTCGGTAGAAATTACATAGGAGATTTTTTTTTTCGCCGACACATTTCGAACCATCCAGTGTGGTTCATCGTCAGGACAAGATGAAGACGTAGATCATGGAAATAACTTAAATAAGGATCAATGTAGAGACAGTTAGTTGATATAACGAATATAATAAACAACTAGTTTGCTAATAATATTATTTAATTTGTAACATTAATTAATAGGAACCAATTATATTAATTAAATCAAGAAATAGGCCAAGGAACGAAATATTCAAAGAATAAGAATAATCAAACATATAAAGTCAAACCTCAAACAAAGCGTGAAGTGAAAAAAAAATCAACCAAAATAAACGACTAACTAAGAAAAATATTATTTAATTAATAACATTAAATACTGGAATCCAACTATAATAAATAAGATCAAGAAATAGATTATGTTTCAAAATAAATATGGAATAGAAAGAATAGTCAAAGTCAAACATCAACCAAGGAGCACAATAAAAAATAACCAAAGGAGTCACTATCCTATTAATAAAAATGGAGTTAAAACCCTATTAATAAATAAAAATAAATTAACAAATTAAAAGAAAATTAGAAATAAATAAAATTCAACCAAAAATAATCAAGGAGAGGGGCTAAGGTCATACAAACAACTCAAGGCGACACGAAAAATAACCAAAGTCTAACATAAAATAAATACTTAAAGGTTCTAAGAACAAGATAATAGAGATAACTACAAGAACTAAGAGAGATCAAAAAAAAAAAAAACCTAATAAGAAACAGATACCCACAATAGACAAAAAGATACTTAAAAACTATAAGGAGGACAAGACTAGGACCCAACTTCTGCTAATATTCCAACCATCATCTCTATTCAAATTGGTGGGCCTTTTTTTTTATTTCTAGGGCCTACCTAAATTTTCAATGATGGAAATGACTAATCCTGGCAATGACTTGGGGCTCCTCAATGCAGATGTGATGCTTGGTTTTTTGCATGTTTTGCCAAAACAGAGGAGCAGGTCCTACCATGCTTGATGTCAATGACATGCTCACATATTTTTTGATTAATTGAGTGACCGGTCTCACCTATGTAGGGAGTCCCACAAGAGCAAGGGATAATGTAAACACCTTCCATATTTTTAGGGTCCAACGGGTCCTTTGCAAATCTTAGGGAGCTCTGGGTGGTATTCAAAGGTCTAAAGGTTGAAGGAACTGTATGCTTCCTTAGGATCCTCGTAATTTGAATAGAGACGATGGTTGGAATATTAGCCAAAGTTGGGTCTCGGTCATGTCCTCCTTATATTTTTTAAGTTTCTTTTTGTCTTTTGTGTGTATATATTTCTTCTTAGGTTTTTTTTTTTTTTTTCTTCTAGATCTCTCTTAGCTCTTGTAATTATATTTATTATCTTGTTCTTAAACCCTTTAAGTATTTATTTTATGTTAGACTTTGGTTATTTTTCTTGGCACCTTGAGTTATTTGTTTGTCCTTAGCCCCTCTCTTTGATTATTTTTGGTTGAATTTTATTTATTTCTGATTTATTATTATTATTATTATTAATTGGGCCTTGACTCCATTTTTATTGATAGGATAGTGACTCCTTTGGTTATTTTTTATTATGCTCCTTCGTTGATGTTTGAATTTGATTATTATTTTTATTATATATAGATTTTGAAACTTAATCTATTTCTTGATCTTATTTATTATAGTTGGATCCTAGTACTTAATGTTAGTAATTAAATAATATTTTTCATAGTTAGCTCTTTATTATGGTTGGTATTTTCTTTTTTTTGACTTCATACTTTGTTTGAGGTTTGACTTTGTATGTTTGATTATTTTTATTCTTTGAACATTTCGTTCCTTAGCCTATTTCTTGATTACTTAATATAATTAGTTCCTATTAATAAATATTATAAATTAAATAGTATTATTAGCAAACTAGTCGTTTATTATAGTCGTTACATCAACTAAGTGTCTCTACATTGATCCCTATTTAAGTTGTTGCCATGATCTACCTCTTCATCTTGTCCTGACGATGAACCACACTGGATGGTTTGAAACGCATCGGCAAAAAAAATAAAAATAAAAATCTCCTATTTGATTTCTACCGAAAAACTTTGCTCTTAAATTTTCTTCTTATCTGCATACCTAAATTGAAATGACCAACAATTTCGTCAATTGGGTGGTGTTTTTTCACATACCTTGTAGGATATTTGGATTGTGGACTTGTTATCACTTAAGAAGCAATTTCCAAAATTGTTTACATCAGTTTGATGGTAAAGGTTCGGTGCTAATCTAGGTTTAATTTTTGTTTGCCTTAGAGTCTAAGTCTTAGGAGTCTTAGTGGTATGCTCAAAAGGTCAACTATCCATTCTCATTCATCACTAGTCTCATAACTCACACAATCTCCATGTGTCAGCTTTGTTCAAAGATTATTATGTGTTACATGCTTTAGGTGATTTCGTAGCGCATAAATACTTTAGGTGTTTTCACAGCGCAACATACTTTAGGTGATTTCACAGCGCAAAACCCAAATTTTACACTAGTTGCGCTACAAATCAGAGATTTGTGCAATCCGTAACAAATATTTCTTAGCTGTCATATCTGTCAAGTTCAGTTATGTTTACATCATCCACTATCAGCTTATACACTTCACTTATCATGTCCAACCGCTTATCTCCATCATTTGAGTCGTTAGGTACCTTGGTATGCTCATATTGCAAGTTTCAAGAAGAGCCAGGTATTCACAGTCATAATGATGATTGTATTCGTTGCATGAGAAACAAATATGCAAGCTTTCAATTTGAATTCATTGAACATGAAGCCAATTTGAATTCATTAAACACCAAGCGAGGTAGCTATCAAGCGAGGTAGAGATCAAAGATTGAGACAGTGCCAGTCATCAAAAATATCATTCCGCTGGAGTTTCATGGAGGGGTCTGCAGAAAGAAAGGATCACAGGTCAGGCAGGTGTTTGAGGAGCGAACCTGAAGGTTTAGACATAACCTTGAAGAAAAAAGAAGTTGAGCATGCATTCAAGCAAGCTAGATGTTGGAAGTTTTGCAAGAAACTCCAGGGAGGTCATGCACAAGTCAACAAGGAATTTGCCTTGAATTTCACAGGACTGAACTCAAAGGTTGGTATGCTTGAACTGTAGGTCTCACCAGACGTAATATCCACAGTTACAAATATTCCAAGGGGGCAAGAAAGTTGGTTTAAGAATTTCAAATTTGATATGACCCCATGCAAAGAATTTCTGAAGCAGGAGTTCATTAACTCAAATTTAAACAAGTCTGTTCCTAGAAGTTATGTCAAGGATTCGTATGCCAATTTGCTTACCTTCATATAGAGGTACCTTACCTATGAAGGGAGATATAATAAGGTGTATTCATATAATTTTAAACTTCTGTTACATTTCACAGGAAAGACATCTATTGATTTACCTTTCTACTTATTTCGTAGCCTAAGCAAAATGTGTGACAAGGTGTAGCTAAGGAAAGAAGCCTGTGAGACTTCATTGTTCCACCATGGTTTGGTTAAGTTGATTGTTCTACTTGAACTCCAGAGAGTAGGTAGAGACTGGCCCACATTCATCTTCATGTCTGGTTTCAAGAACAAGACTGGTCTCAATCCTCAAGCTGCAAAATATTTTCCAGCAACAACTGATCATCAGGCAGAAACAAGATCTAGGAGGTTTGTAAAGGTGAAGGCTAGGAAACAGGTAAGGGAACCCACCAAGCCACTGATAATCCAAGATACACACCAACAATCCCAGAAAGAGAAAACTCAAATCAGACAGGGTGCACATGAATCATCCACAGGTGAAGTAGTCCAGAGAAGAATGACAAGAGGCCAATTAGCTAAGGAAAAAGGCAAAGTAGTGGTGACTGAAGACAACTCGGTTTCAAAGGGAAGTATTAACGACCTATTGCAGGAAATTGATATTGAAGAATCACCATTGGTCTAGGCAGATCTGATAAAAGCAGGAAAGGATAAGACTAAAAGAATTAAAGCCTCGAAGAAGCTCAAGTTTGATGATCCGGTTGCTAAGTTTGTCTTCAAACCAAGAAGACTTGTGACCATGCATTCAAAACGGATTTAAGAGACATTACTAGGGGCAAGTGAAACAGAGGGAATAACACAGTCTCATGAAGCACTTGTAACTTTACCAAACATATCATCTTAGCTACATCAGAAAGGTAAAAGTAAGACAATTATCCCTCAAGATGAACATAGTGTGGAAGATTTAAAGAGGAAGTTGAAATTAGCAAACCTGGAAATTGCTAAATTGAAGAAAGCTTCAAGGAAACATGCCATCCAACAAGCTAATTTTAATAGAATGAAGGCCTTGTGGGAAGACAAAACATCTTCAATACCCAAGGTGGTTGACTGTAATGCCCAATTGTATACCTGGACAATCCCTACAATTAAGGAAGCAAAATTCATCAGAATGATCAATATGCAACTAAGAGCTGGGACCAGAGTCATGAAGAGGCAAATTGAGGATTTAAAGATGCAGCTAAGCCAGCAGAAAAAAATTGCCTTAAGGAAGTCACACATCAAGTAAGGTAATGTCTCAAATTTTGATGATTTTCTTTGTTGCATTCTTTCTTGAAGAATGATACATCTCCACTTAGTTTTGAAAAGCTTTGGGATAGTTAAAAAGAATGTTTACATATCAAGAGGCTCAAAATAGCAAAATTTTGGTTTGAAACTGTGTTTTTGGAATTACACAGCAGTTTCGTAGCGCGCTACGAAACTGCTGAAGATGATGTCTAATGCATAGCAGTTTCGTAGCGTGCTACGAAACTACTGAAGCTACAAAATTTAAACTCAGCCAACCGATTTTGAGGGACCGAGGGAAATTTTTTGAAAAAGGAATATCCTCAAAGGATCATTTAAAGGTATCAACTTTCAACAATGGCAAGACAGGTGGAGGAAACATATATTCGAACCCAACTCTAAAGATTTTGTTATAAAGTGATCAAGTTTACTACAGTCCATGATATGCCAGACAGCTTGGAGGAGGTTTTTGTCTTCACACATGGGAAAGGTTGATAGCACATGAGGAACGTGGCATTCTAATAGATTGTTGGGTAATCAAAGAGGATCAACATGGTTAATTAATTCTGAATATCTTTGAAGAAACCAAAAGCATAAAAACAGGGGCAGTTTCCCACTTCTCAGCAGCAGTAAAGGGATAAAACATTGAGGACCAGTATGGATCTTCAAACATCCACCACAACTAAATTGAAGGAGACCACTTGTTAGAGAACGAGAGTTGATTGTAATTAATGTTATTACCAACATGATGATGGAGTTAGACTCCTAATTGTCTTAGGTTTCTAAAGCTTCTAGTTAGCAGTTTGTTGCATTTAATAGTTAGTTAAAGTTTGAATAGGTGTCATAATAAGCAGAATTCGAGTTCCCCTCATGCTAGAGGAGGAATCTCAGCTATGTAAAGAATTCTATAAATAGGAGAAAGAGCAATGTACTCAAGGTTGGAAATTTATTGAGAAAAGCTCTGATATTTGGCTTTATGTATATGACTCTGTTTTAGTAATACAAGACTTGACTTTACTTCTCAGGAATCGGAAAGATTTTACTGTTCAAAATGTTGTGTATTATCCTCTACTCAATGTTTGTAGTGGTATAGATTTGTGATTACTTAGAAATCACTGATTGTGCTATAATTTCCTTCACATATTTATAGACTGTGTTGTCCTATATGTTTTTTGGTGTGTTCTGAATAGTTGAATTCCTAATGCCCCGAATTCTATGTAAGGTTTATATCATTGTTATACTGAAACGATTATGACTCCATAAGCCCAATAGATGCCTTTTATTTGTTTTTCCACCACTTACAATTCTGCATTAGTTTACAAGAGTTAGCCATCTTACTCACAATTGAAAAAATCATTAATCTTTTTGAGAGAGCCCTCTAAGGTTGAGGAGGCTAAGCCTCAGCCTAAAGTAGGTTTGAAATAGTTACTTAAGGTCTTCCTGGTCAGCAACCTTCCAGGGTTTGATTTTGAGATACATGATTGAGGAGTTCTTCTTCATCTAAGAATGGCTCATCAACCTTCTCATCATTGTTGACTAGATCATTGGAGTTGATATTTACTAGATGATTTTTTGCAAAATCAATATGTTCATCAACTTTAACATCAATGCAATCAATTATCCTCTTTGTATTCTTGTTGTAGCATCTATAACCTTTGTTATTCTGAGTATCCAAGAAAAATACCTACATTTTCTCTTGCATCAAACTTACCAAGCTTTCAATTGATCCTTTTGATATAACACTTGCTTCCAAACTCTATGAAATGCTTAACTGTAGCAGGTCTTCCATACCAAATCTCATATGGAGTTTCATCATTGTTTGGTTTGTAGTGTGATATGTTTAAAATCACGATTGTTGTGTGTGTGGCTTCAACCCAAAAATTTTGTTGTATACTTTTTTCTCCCATCATTGGCTCTCTCTGTTATGCCATTTTGATGTGGATTCTCTAATATGGTAAACTTCCTTTTGATGCCATGTTTCTTGCAAAAACCATCAAATTATTTTGAAGTAAACTCACCTCCATTATCATACCTTATCCACTTTATTTTATAGTCTATCTCATTTTCATCCATGGCCTTAAAGGCCATAAACTTTTCAAACACTTCTGATTTTTCTCTTAAAAATGCTACCCACATCATTATGTTGAAGTCATCAATGATAAGCATGAAATATAGTTTATCTTTGGATGTCTGAGTTCTTGAAGGACCACATAAGTCTATATTTACTAATTGTAATGGCCTGGTTGATGAGTTCTCCTTGGAATTGACTGGTACTCGAATTTTCTAGTTTTGAGAGCTTAGGCAGATCTCTAACAACATTTGTCTTGTCCAATTAAAAAATCTAATGAAAATTCAGATGTCCAAGTCTTCTATGCCATAGTGATCTTTGTTATAGGTCTATTTCGACACATCACTCTCGACATTCAAATCAGTACAATTAGGGCTCATAAAACCCTAATTTAGTTGTTACATGCCCTAGATAAGTCATCACATTGAATGCTTTCATCCATGAAAGTTTCCTAACCTAAAGACTTGCTGAAATGCCTCCTTGGGACACCAGCGCAACCTTGCTCAGGGGTAACTGAACTATAGAATAGGTAGACCCATTCAGGCCTGCATTGTAATGCACTTAGGCCCTCTTTGACCTACGCTGGGTGAGAATGAGTGAAATTTGCATAGGGTTCTGAGAATACTCTTTGATTCTAGATCATTCTAGAAGTATCCCATCTCTTATCTCATCCTATGAGCTCAAATTCGGATAGGCTATGGATCAATTAACCTCCTATCCTCTCATCCCTTGCTCCATGGAAACTAACTCCAATTTTGGAAGGCCGTTCAATACCCTCATTTATGACAAAACCACCTCCATTTCCCTATAAATTGAGCACTCATCATAGTGATCATGGGGCTAGAATTTGAAGATTGTAGAGAAATTCTGTTGGTTTGAGATTTGAGTTCATGTCAAGCAATGTTATGCTGCTGGATTGGTGTTCTTTTGGTGTGACGAGGGTTGGACTGAAGTTGGATGAGTGGCACAGGATCGAACTGTATTGGGTGAAACTCTTCCTTCTACATTAATAAAGTTCTTTATTCCTTTTCTCATATACTTGTTCATATCTATGATGATTATGTGTTTCAATGTCTTTAATTCCATTGGTTTATAGTAGATAGATCATGTATGCTTTGATCATTGTTGTTTCTGTTTCTGTTAACACAAGTACCAATTGAGCGGATTCAGTTCAAGTGGGAGCGACGGGAGAAATTCAAAGGGGTTCAAGGAAGTGAAAGACTACAAGTAAGTTCCTTCATATCATCTATCTACTATAGGAAAAGGTTAAACTACTTTCTTTCTATTATTCTAAGTGTAGCTACCCACTTAAGGAAAATGTGTTTATTCGTAGATGCAAATTCCATATAACAATCTCTCATATACCTTTGACAAACAACATATATCTCTCTTCTCTTTTAGAATATAGACATTATTTTCTATTCGTACAACTTCAGTGACTACTCCCGTGTCTGCAAACTTGATTGGACCATTTTTAGCTTTAAACAACACATCATATCCTTGGTCACACATATAAGACACGCTGAATAAAGTATGCTTCAACCCATCAACAAATAGCATATCCTTGGCCTTACCTCTTCCACTAGCAAGGATGACAACTCCTTTACCCACAATGTTACCAAGTGCATTATTCCCAAAGGTTACATTACCTTTGTTGATTAGTTTCCAAGATAAAAACTTACGTTTGTCTCCTAACATGTGCCCTTGAAACAACCACTATCCACATACTAATGGCTTCCTTTATTATGGGCATATAGAACAATATTACAGTTCTCTGTGATTTCTTTTTCCTTCCATACTTCTGGTCGTTGGCTTGTTTTCTTGATAATCGGATGAAGCCTTTTATTTATAAGTTTGCAATTAGTTGCACTATGGACAAAATTTTGATAAAAATAACATTGAATCAAATTGTTCAAAGGACATAATGAGTTTTTGTACATGGGTATGTTCATCCTTTTCTTGATAAATCTGTAACATCCCTCATGAAAATTCCATGTAATAAAAGCTAATAAAGGCAAAATAATAACCATGGTTGATGGGACACTTATTCCAAGATTAATGCTGGGAAAAAACATAGTGATGGGGATGACTGGTGATTGATTAATGTCTAAGGAAATTAGAAAAGGCAATGGAAAAGGCTTTAGAAAGGAAAAATGAGATTTTGGAACATTCATTTATGAAAATAATGGAAATTAGGAGAAAAGGGAGGTGAAAGGTCACAAGTTGCATGTGAGGAGGAAAATGAAGAAAATAGAGGCCTCATTAATAAAAAGGCTTATGAGGATTAGTTCACAGACTTTTGCCAATTCAGTTTTGGAGCTCTCTCTCTATTCTTTCTCTCTCATGCTCTAGCACACTTAGAGTTTTTCTTGGAGCACTCTTGGAGGAGTGTGGCATACTTGGATTTTTGGAGCAAGAAGGCAAAGGAAGAGCAGGAAAGTGCAAGAGGACATCAGGATCAGCAACTACGGTGGATTTTTCTTATAGGTATCGAGTTGCATGTATGTTTTCCTTACTAGTTTTGGCATGCATGGCATATGCATGTGGTTTATTGGTCATGATATTCCATTAGCATGGATGATTGCCTAGATTGACAATGGATTTTCCTAGCCTTTCCATTTCTTGGATATCCATGGTAATGTTGGTTCATTTCTATGTTTTTCTAGATGGTTTTCATGTTTCCTTTAGCTTGGGTTGAGTTACTAGGAAGCCCTGGTTGGACAAACACTTTGGAAGCCTTATAACATCTTGGGCTGAGTTACTAGTCTTGGAAGCCTTGGTTGGAAAGACACTTTGGAAGCCATTGATGGGTTGAGTTACAAGTTCTAGAATCCCTGGTTGGAAAAACTCTATGGAATTCCAATGGCAGATGTGGGTTGAGTTAATATTCATGGAAGCCTTGGTTGGAACAAATGCTCTACAGCCCTAGAAGGCTTGGGTAGAGACCAATCTGATGATGGTTTTGTGATGTCCGACGTGAGGTGGAATCATTGTTTGATGGGTTGTGGTGATTTGGCCTTTGGAAGCCTTGGATGATTTTGATTGATGTGTTTTATGAACTCCCACATTCATTCTTGGAATATGGCACGAGGGTGACTGGCTGAAGAGAGATTTGGCTCAGCCATGTCTATGGTCGGGTGGTTCGTGGAAGTCCCAAACCTGGTTGGCATTTGCATCATTAATATGAGGTTTTTTATCCTTGTTATCTCATGAGTATTATATTGGTTTATATGTGGATTATATGGTTGTTGTTTCCTTGGTAATTTGGTTTCGATTATGTTGGTTATGAACATGTATTATGACAATGGTTATGTATGGCTCTCATCATGTCTTTACCTGTAAATGAATGAACAATGTATCTATGGCCTAATGGATGAAATGGTGGCTAATGTGTTGAGGCATTAATTCTTTTTAGCGATTCTCAGATGAGTGTGAGACCCCTATGCTCAGATCAATTTTTTAAACCTAGATTACATATTTGTGACATGTTTGACGAAATGCTTATCATGGCTAGTAGGGGTCCAGTCAAGTCCTTATTCAAGTAATTGTATTTGTGAGTTATTATATTGTAGTTCTAGAAGTGTCATTTATTTTTGGGCAATGACCTGGGCTCTGGGCCTAAAAATGTGGCTCAAATTTCGGAGACGCAGGCACATCACTGGCCAAAAAAGTCCCCAGACGCATGCATACCCACGTTGTGGGAGCGTCTGGAACCTCTTGGCACATGCTTGTCCATATTAAGGGAGTGTCCGAGGGTTTAATGGTCTAAGACTTTAGTTGGTATTAGGGGTTGGTTACCTGAGTGGTTGGGATGGCTCCTGGGAGTTATGTTGCTGATGTGGAAGGTTTTTACTATGTGTTTCCACCGATTCCACTTCCTTCACTGACACATAGGGAGTCGAATCATATCATAGTAACTTGTCGTCACATGTTTACCCTAGTTGGTTGGTTACTTGGGAAGATGTGGGAGGATGGCATTATAGGGTGGTTTCAGAGCATGGTTCACCCCTCGAACTGGATGGTATGTGTGTTGGTCATGCAGTCGTGTCGGTTTCATATGTGTTTCTTGTTTTGTAAGACCACATGCTTTTTACATTTATATGGTATGGGTTATGGTTTCAGTGATTTCGTTGTGGGAAGTTGATGGTGTTGTTGTGGAGTGTTTCGTCATGAGCGTATGGTTTATTATGCATTGTTTATGCACGTTAGTATTAACATGTCATCAATTGTATAGTGATGTGGTGGTTATTTTCATGCATGAGGTCATGGTATGTGTAGTTGATATGGTCATGCATTGATGACTGGACTCTAGCTAGAACGATGGTTATATGCTTATATGATTATGTGTATATTTCTATATATTGTTATGATTATGTTATACATTTATTACCTTAATTTTTTGATCCTGCAGACAAGTTATCCTCCCCAAACTGTGCTAAGGTACGTTGGTTTATTGTGATTTGGTTTATTTGACATGATATACCTTGCTGGAAGAATATCAAAGATGGCTAACAAGATTGTAGACTACAGTTCCCAAGACTCTCCTTATGGATCAAATGAACAACATGGTTTCTGGGACTCTTCTGATTTCGCAGACACACTGAGAATCTTAAAGGTAGAAATAAGGAGTTATAAGGCAGACAATGATAGAATCATATAGGCACAATTGAAACAAGCAGAGGCAAATGCAATGATACTTCAGAGTTTTTCAAAATTGTAGTGACAGGGACCCCATCAGATCAACCTTGAACAGGAGGAAAAAACTAATGGGGAATATGGCAGTAGATCTCACAGTGCGTGCAGGTCAGATAGAGATGACACGATCAGAGATGGTAAGTTCTTGGACATTCCAGATAGGAGAAGCGATGGATGTGGGTACTATTCTAGTTCTGGATCTGACATGCATTATGACTAGAATCATTATCATCCTTATAGGAGGAGTGACAGGGGATATTTTTTGGATGAGTTTAAGAAAGCAAAGCCACCTACATTTGATGGAGAGATGAAGAAATCACAGGATGCAAAGGCATGATTGCTCGGTATGAGGAATTTTTTTTCAGATTACATGATTACTTAGAGAACATGAAAGCCATAACAGCTACATTCAATCTCAAAGGTAAAGAAGATATTTGGTGGGAATATGTGAATAATGTCATAGGTATTCATGAGGAGGTCTTGACTTGAAATAAGTTTGAAAGACTATTCAAGAAGAAGTACCTATTCGAGAAATATTTTGATTACAGGGAAAAATAATTCTATGAGATAAAGATGGGATTGATGACATATGAAGAGTACGCTAGTAGATTCTTTGAGTTGTTGAGGTATGTGCCTTACCTTAAGGAGGAGAAGGCCAAGATTCATAGATTTATTAGTGGATTACCGATTTCATTCAAATACAAGATTGAGTTCGATGAGAATAGATCATTGGAGGAGGCCATCTAAAAGCCAAAGCATTTCTATGAGAAATCGAAGCATAGATCTGAGACTAAGCTAGACTGGAAAGGTAATGCAAAGAACAAAGGAAAATGGGACAAGAAGCAAGCAAGACCTCAAGGTACAAGTAATAAAGAGATAGCATCTTCGTCTAAGAAGTTTAAAGTATCTGACAGAGGACAATGACTTCAATATTAGGAGTAGAATAAGGATTATAGGCCAAAATCCTATAGAGTGTTGGACTTATGGAAAAGATCATCTCAGGAGAGATTTTCTGCAACATCAGGGTGGTAGACTGTAGATCTACAGTGCTCAAGAGGCATAGAAAGTGATATAAGTTGGGCAGAGTATTCGTAGGATATATGCAGCGTTGGATAACACATAGGTAGATCACCAAACGTCTATAATCGAGATGGAAGGTAAGATTTGTGATCAAGTTGTTTTTATTTTGATTGACCCTGGATCTAATTATAGTTATGTTAATCCTAACCTGGTGGATAAGTGTGGTTTGAATAAAGTAGTGTATGCAGAATCTTGGTTAGTGCAGTTGGCTACAGGTACTAAGAAGCGAGTTCATCATTGGGTAAGAACTTGTACATTTGATTTGAATGGTATGCCTACCTTAGCACATTTCAATGTATTATCATTAGGATCATACATTATGTTGTTGGTATGGATTGGTTGTGCTTTCATAGAACCAAGGTAGATTGTTATGAAAAATACAATGAGTGCTTGGATGAAAATTGAGAAGAAAGAGTCTAGTGAGGTAAGAAAAAGTAACATCAGTTAGAATGGTGACAACTATGTAGGCCAAGCATAGTCATAGGAAAGGGTTTGTGTTATTTTCAGTGCACATTTCTAGTGACAAAGGTAAGGAAGTTGAGCATGCATATGTTTTGAGCAGGTACTCGATTCTACAATGGTTTTAGGATGTATTTCTTGTAGATATTTTAGAGTTTCCACCTTAGAGGGAAGTATAGTTTTCTATTGATTTGGTGCCAAGGGAAGCTCCAACATCAAAGGCACCTTACAGGATGAGTATAATTGAGTTGGAAGAGTTGAAGTTGCAATTCAAGGAAATTCTTGAAAAGGGGTACATTAGGCTAAGTGTATGACCATGGGGCACACCGGTATTTTTTGTGAAGAAGAAGGATGGTACTCTCTAGTTATGCATTGATTACAAGCAGTTGAACAAAGTGAAAATCAAGAATAGGTATTTGTTACTGAGGATTGATGACTTGTTCGATCAGTTGAAGGGAGCAACAATGTTCTCGAAAATTGATCTGAGATTCGAATATCATGAGGTACACATTAAAGAAGAGGACATCTACAAGACAAATTTCTAGACCAGGTATGGGCATTATGAGTTTGTTGTAGTTCCATTTGGTTTAACTAATGCTCTAGCTACCTTTATATGCTTGATGAGTAGTCTATCTGTATTTGGACAAGTTTGTTATTGTGTTCATTAATGATATATTGGTATATTATAAAAATGAAGAAGAAAATGTCGATCATTTAGCAACAGTTTTGAGATTGTTGAGAGAGCATCAGTTGTATGTTAAGCTTAGTAAGTGCAGTTTCTTTCAGACGGAGGTACACTACTTGGGACATATGATTTCCAAGGATGGTATAGTAGTGGACCTAGAAAATATAAGAGATATCATGGAGTGGGAAGTTCTACGAATGTGGATGAGGTGAGATATTTCATGGGGTTAGGAGGTTATTACAAGAGGTTCATCAGGAATTTCTCGCCAATTTATTATCCTATCACATCATTGCAGAGGAAAGGTAAGAACTTTGAATGGATAGAGGAGTGTGTGGTTAGTTTTGAGCATCTCAAGAAGTTGTTGACACATGCACCAGTGTTAAAGATTACATATTCGGACAAAGAGTTTGTAGTATGTATAGATGCTCGCAAGAGAGGACTTGGTGGATTCCTTATGTAGGATGGATATGTGGTATGCTATGAGTCACGGAAACTAAATGAGAACAAGTAGAACTATCTGATGCATGATCTTGAGTTTGCAGCGATCATATAGCATTAAATATGTGGAGGCACTATTTTCTTGGCAGTAGGTTTGTACTGATGAGTGATCACAATGGGTTGCAGTATTTATTTGACTAATCGAATCTAAATGGAAGGAAAGCTCAGTCGTTAGCAATGATCAATGAGTTTGATTTTGAGATCAGGTATATCAACAGTAAAGAGAATAGGGTGGAATATGCTCTTAACAGGTGGATACAGGTAAATCATATAGCAGTTATGAGCTCATATGGGACAGATTTATAAGATGGGATCTTGCAGGCGAGTAAGTGGGATGATAGGTATGTTGAAATCGTGCATAGGTTGCAACAGAGTACAGGTAGTGGTACATGTACAGGTATAGGTAGTGGTACAGGTACAGGTACATGTGGTGGTACTAGTACTAGTACATGTAGTTGTATGCGTACATGTATAGGTATACGTACATGTATAGGTATAAGTTTAGGTGCACAAGATGTGGACTATCGTCTCACGGAAAATTGATTGGTTAGGTTTAGAGACAGGATATATGTGTCAGATAACAATGAGCTCAAGAATGTGATCTTGAGTGAGTTTCATGTGAAACCATTTTCATGTCACCCAGGCTATCACAAGATGCTGACAACAGTGCAGAAATTCTATTATTGGCTGAATTTGAAGAGAGATGTAGAATAGTTTGTGGCTAGGTGTTTGGATTGTCAACAAGAAAAGGGAGATTGTAGGCATCTAGGTGGAATGCTACAACTGATTCTGATTCCAGAGTGGAAATGGGAGGTCATTTCCATGGACTTTATCACAGGTTTGCCGAGGACAATGAGATAGCATGACTCCATTATGGTAATGGTGGACAAGTTGACAAAGGTAGTGCACTTCCTTCCAGTGAAGTCTACATTATTAGCGTGTGATGTAGCATAGGTCTTCATCAGGGACGTGGTCAGATTTCATGGAGTTTTGAAGAAGATTGTGTCAGATAGGGATGCAAAGTTCACTTCCAAGTTTTTTAAGGAGTTATTTGTAGGTTTGGGCACAAAGTTGGCCTTTAGTACAATTTATCATCTGCAAATAGATAGACATATAGAGAGGGTCAACAGGATATTGAAGGACATGTTGAGGACGTATGTGATGCATTAGCAATGGAAGTGGAAAGAGTGCCTTCCAGTGGTAGAGTTCACTTATAACAATGGTTATCAGGAATCCTTGAGGATGAGTTTGTTTGAGGCATTGTATGAACAGAGTTACAGTACTCCCATCAGTTGGAGCGATCTGGTGAATAGGATGTTGATTAGACTGGACATGTTGGAAGACATGGAGCAACTAATCAAGAAGAATTTGAAAGCAACATAGGATAGACAGAAGATCTATGCATATCAGAATAGGTTGTTCAAGGAGTTCCAGGTGTACTTGCGCATAAAATCGAAGAAGAACTCATTGCGGATTGGATCATGTACCAAGATAGAACCTCAATTTTGTGGACCTTTTAGGATTATTAAGAGGATTGGGCCAATAGCCTATCTATTTGCACTGCCTCCAAAAATGAAGTTCCATGATGTTTTCCATGTTTCATCACTTAAGAAGTATGTTAAATATGTTGAACATGTGATTGGTTGGTCTGTATTATAGGTGCAACCAAATGAAGAATTCCAGTTGCAACCGTAGTGTATTTTGTAGAGAAATATGCTCATGCTCAAGAACCAGCAATGGAGCATGTTAAAGTGCAATGGAAGCACTTTGGGCCTGATGAAGCTACATGGGAGATGATGGATTAGATGCGGGTTATGTATCCTTCCTTATTCGTTGGTTGAGTGGATGTTTTGGTATATGTCTTTGGTCTATGTTTTTGGTACATGTTTTTATGATGTTTGGTATATGTACATATGTATATGGATGTAAATATCGCCATGAGCTATGGTATAGAGATCCAATAAGTGGTATAGGTGTCATGTCAATATGATGTTATACTTGTTATCTTGTCATATTTGTTTTTATTCTCAGCAGGATGATCATCGTAAATACTGCAACGAGCTAAGTTATAAATCCCCATGGGCAGTATGTTTTGCTTACATCAACCTTGTTGGTTGTAGGTGTTTTTGAACATTGAGGATGGTATTCCCCCAAGGGGGAGGGTTCTGTAACATCCCTGGTGAAAGTTCCATGTAATAAAAGTTCATAAGGGCAAAATAATAACCATGGTTGATGAGACACTTATTCCAAGCTTAATGCTGGGCAAAAACATAGTGATGGGGATCACAAGTGATTTATTAACGGCTAAGGAAATGGCAAAGGCTTTGGAAAGGCAAAATGGCATGTTGGCACATTTATTTATGAAAATAATGGAAATTAGAAGAAAAGGAAGGTGAAAGGTCACAAGTTGCATGTGAGGAGGAAAATGAAGGAAAATAATGGAAAATGAAGAAAATAGAGGCCTCATTAATAAAAAGACTTCTAAGGATCAATTCACATACTTTTGTTAGTTCAGTTTTGGAGCTCTCTCTCTATTCTCTCTCTCTCATACTCTTGGAAACTTAGAGTTTTTCTTGGATCACTCTTGGAGGAGCGTGGAAAACTTGGAGTTTTGGAGCAAGAAGGCAAAGGAAGAGTAGGAAAGCACAAGAGGAGATCAGGATCAACAATCGAGTGGGTATTTCTTGCAGGTATCGAGTTGCATGTATGTTTTCCTAACTATTTTTGGAATGCATGGAATATGTATGAGGTTTATTGGTCATGATCTGTCATTGGCATGGAGGATTGCCTGGATTGGCAATGTATTTTTCTAGCCTTGCCATTTCCTGGATAGTCGTGGTTTTGTGGGTTCATTTATTTATTTATTTTTTTAATTTTTATGGTTGGTTCTCATGTTTCCTCTAGCTTTGGTTGAGTTACTAGTTCCTGGAAACCCTGGTTGGACAAATGCTCTGGAAGCCCTATAACAGCTTGGGTTGAGTTACTAGTCTTAGAAGCCTTGGTTGGAGAAATTCTTTGGAAGCCCTTGGTGGGTTGATTTACTTGTCCTAGAAGCCATGGTTGGGAAAACGCTCTAGAATCTCCATGGAAGTTGTGGGTTGAATTACTAGTCTTGGAAGCCTTGGTTGGAACAAATGATTTGGAGCCCTGGAAGGCTTGGGTAGAGACCAATTTGGTGATGGTTTTGTGATGTTCGACCATGACGTGTGATAACGGTTTGATGGGTTGAGGTAGCTTGGCCTCTAGAATCCCTGGATAGTTTTGATTGATGTGTTTTATAAGATCCCACATTCATGATTGGAATATGGCATAGGAGTGACTAGCTGAAGAGAGATTTGGCTCAACCATGTCTACGGTCTAGTGGTTCGTGGAAGTCCCGCACCTAGTTGACCTTTGCATCATTAATATGAGGTTATTACTCTTTCTTATTTCATGAGTATTATACCAGTTATATGTGGATTATATGGTTGTTGTTTCCTTGGTAATTTTGTTTCTACTATGTTGGTTATGAACATGTATTATGATAGTGGCTAGGTATGGATCACATTATGTTTTTACTTGTAAATGAATGAACAATGTATCTATGGCATAATGGATGAAATGGAAGGTAATGTGTTGAGGCATCAATGATTCTTAGTGATTCTCAGATGAGTATGAGATCCCTATGCTCAGATCTGTTGTTTAAACTTGTAGATTACATATTTGTGACATGTTTAATAAAATGTCTGTCATGGCTAATAGGGGTCTAGTCAAGTCCTTGTTCAAGTAATTTCATTTGTATAATTGTTCTATTGTTATCTTTTAGTTCTGAAAGTGTCATTTAGTTCTAGGCAGTGACTTGGGCTCTACGCCTAAAAAAGTGGCTCAAATTCTGGAGACGCAAACACAGCACTAGGCAAAAAAATCCCCAGACACATGCATACCCACATTGTGGGAGCATCTAAATCCTCTTGTACACATGCTTGTCCATATTAAAGGAACATTCGGGGGTTTAATGGTCTAAAAGTTAAGTTGGTCTCAAGGGTTGGTAACATGAGTGGTTGGGATGGCTCCTGGGAGTTATATTGTTGATGTGGAAGGTTTGTATAGTGTGTTTCTGTCGATTCCACTTCCTTAACTGACAAATAGGGATTCGAATCATATCATAGTAACTTCTCGTCACATGTTTACCCCAATTGGCCTGTTACTTGTGTAGATGTGGGAGGAGGGTGTTACAAAATCAATTAATTGGTTGATAATTTTTTCTTTGTGACTTTAACTTCTTGTATGATAAATTCACCCTAAAATTTGTTTCTTTGTGCCCATAATTTGTACAAGTAAAACAATAGCTTAGAAAATTATCCTCATACCTGGAATAAAATTGATTTTTGAACATTGGTTGGGTTATTCTCTATGAAATTTGATTTTCCTCTCATTCATTATTTGTCTTTTGCTGAGTCTAATTTCTCCTTTTGTTTTGAATTATTTTATTTGTCTTTGGTTGCAAATTGGACTGCATGCTCCCTTTTTCTCTTAGTCGTTGAGTTGGCTCAATTTCGGCTACTGCACTATCTCCAATTTTTGTTGCTTGCACAAAGTTAATCACTTTCTTTTCTTTATCTCATCCTTTTACCTTGGATTGGCCTCAAGTCAAAGACCTTTTCTATATTGGAGACTTTGTGATTTCAAATAGCTCATTTAAACTTTCAGTCTCTGTTCCAAAATTCTCATTAAATCTCAACTGATTTTTAGATTTTTCAAGTTCTTTCCTTAGAAAGGAAATTTCTCCTTAAAGCCTTTCAAATTCTTGACTTTTTTGATTGAGATGTTGATTTAGAGTTTCTTGAATCTTCTTACCTTCTTCAATTTGCAGGAGCAGAGGTTCTACAATTTCAACTTTGTCCTTTGCCAACAGTTCTTTTTGTGTTTTATTTTTCTTCCTCATCCTCTGGATTTCTCCAAGCGCACTAACTAACTCACCTTATAAATTGACATTAGACTCTTCTCCATCCAAATCAATAGCTTCTACTTCCATATTATCTATGTCCATGAGCATAAATTCCTTTGGACTTTCATAGGTTCTGTCCTCATTTGATGATTGGTTGCCCTCACTTTCAAATGAGCTGGAATCTTGGATGTAGAGACTCTTCTTCTTAGCCCTCTTTTTATCCTTTTGGACTTTTTTAAAACTTCTCTCTAAATCATATTCATTTTTCTTCTTTTTTGGACATTTGGAAGCATAGTGACCTACTTTACCATAATTAAAGCACTTGAAAGATAGCTTACTTTTATACTTGCCTAAACCTCTCCTAATTTTCCTCACGAACTTAGCTTCCTCTTAATTTGATTCATAACATGAATCATTTTGTTCTTCCTTTGGATTTTTATCTATTTTGAAGGATGACTCCTTTGTTGTAGACCTCCCATTAGATATTCTCATCTCATAGGTAGTAAGAGTGGAAAGTATTTGATCCAAAGTGAGAGTCTTCAAATATGTCATCTCTTCAATGGCTAAAACCTTGGGATTAAATCTCTCATAGAGAGATATAAATACCTTTTGAAGTACTACTGGCTCTTCTAGCTCTTCATCAAGACCTCTTATAGTGTTCACAACCTCATCAACTTTAAGAAAGTATTTAGAAATATATTCATCATCACGCATCTTCTAAGATTCAAATTTCATTCTAAAACCTTGAAGTTTGGTTGACTTTACCTTTCTATCATCTTCATATTAGTTTCTCATCTTGACCCAAATAATTTTTATAGTAGCACAATCCATGAGTTTGACTAGTTTCGATTTAGAGAAGCCATCTAATAGAGAATGCATAGATTTAGCATTACATGAAAATTGCATATTTTTATTTTTAGTAATTAGGGCTAGATGTTTTTGATATTCTTATTCAATTGTATTCCATACATCAACACTATGTGATTGAATATAGTTTTCATCCTTACTTTCCAAAACATGTAGTTTATTCCATTGAACATCAATGCCCTATTGGTGTATCCTCCTTCCTAGTTTTCCATGGTCCTTGATATTTCTTCCAACTATTAAACTGATCTCAAGTAATTTGGTTACTTTGATATCAATTGGTAGAAACCAGGACAATACTAAGAGGGGGGGGGGTGCATCAATATTGTGGGGATTTTAGAAATTTCTTTCACTAGTAAAGAATACTAGAACACCAATAAAGTACTTCAGAAACAATTGATATGAGAAACACAAGATTCAATATAAGAAGCACAAGTAGAACACATGAATTCTTCAAACTTCTCTTCAATTATTTCCATGAAGGAAAGCTTCTACTTTTTTTTACAAATTTCTCTGGCTACAATTAGAAGGAAGCTACTACTCTCTAATTTATCAGCTACTACTAAAATGAGAAATAGCCCCTAGTTTATCAACTACCACTGAAAGGAGCTATAAAACCTGATTTTTTACCGACCACTATTAGAAGGAGCTAGTGGGCTCTAGTATTGTAGCAATAATGCTGCAACTCCTGGGACTCCCTTCTTTACTTTTATCAACCCGATTGTTCGTAACAAACTTGGAAGTGACGGTGCTGTATGCACAAGTACTAGCTCTTGTCGGAGCTGTCACTTGGTCAGCTGGCACAAGTCCGATAGGAGCTTAAGCCAACTTCTAGAGCTCTTAGAAGAAGCTTTTTAATTGATGGATGAAAGCTAACTCGAAGAAAGCTAATCTATTTGCGAAAAGAGATTGAGAATCTGGAGGAAAGCGCAAACCCTAGCAAACCCTAATTCTACTAGCTAGTCCTACTGATGCAAATATGAACATGAAAACTACTGAAAGAGATGCCATTTCTTATATGAAGGTAAAATACATGTGTCTAGACTACCTCTGTCCTAGGAAAACATCTTTTTGTAATTTTGATTAAGTTGTCAGTTTCATCATGCATATGCTTTCTCTGTTCTTTACTGTGCAGGGGTGGATCAAGGAGGAGGAATGATTGGAAAAGGTTGGTGAGGTTCAGAGAGAGTCTAAGGAGTCCCCAACACCCTTCCAGAGAGTTTCAAAAATTTTGGCTATCAAGAAACCTCATTTGTGAGCTTCTACAGGAAGTATGCAGGGGTTCTACAGGATGTTCAGAGATTTCTACAGGATGTTCAGAAATTTCTATAGGATGTTTAAAAATTGGATTTTAGAGTATGGGTGAGTGATGGAAGATGCATGAATGGATAGGGAGATAGGATAGGAGCCTGGAGTGACCCAGGCATTGGTGGATGGAGTGGTGAGAGGGTGTAGAAGGCTGACTTGGCTTAAAGAAGGCTGAAACAATGGTTGCACCAAAATTTAGGGTTTTGGGAGCAAATGGAAAACGTGAGGCAAGGATTCTAAGTAGAGGGTGGAGTGGATGGTGCTGATGGAGAATAAGCAGATGAAGAAGTGGTACAAGTGCTCTGCAGGTTGTTTTTCCAATCTAAACCAACAAAGACTTGTAAATTCAAAGACCTAGTTACGTTGACCTAATATGCTAGCTGCCAGTAAAGAGAATGAACAGAAGTGTGACCTGCAATGAAACCATGTATTTTATCTCATGCAACTA
>APFE030109545.1:86536-130294 GCA_000404065.3 Pinus taeda | reverse complement strand
TCTATGTAGAATAATTTCTTCTCAGCACACTTATGACCTTTAGTGTATTTTCTATCACAATTGTAACAAAGCCCTTTTACTATTTTTCTTCCAATTGTTGTGGTGTCAACCTTGTAGGTTGTGGAAGGCTAGGGGCAACAACATTTCCATATTTATAGTTGTGAGTGGTAGGCTTCCTGGTTGCCATAATATTGCTTTCCATTTTTCTTGCTAACCTGAATTCCTTCTCCAATGATTCAGGTTCCCAAAGGAAAACCTCATGTTCGATATTATCCTTTAAAGTCCATACGAACACATCAATCCTACGCTCCTTTGGAATATATTTTACGCTTATGTTCAATTTTTGGAAGTCCTCAATGTGCTCCATCATTGAACCGTTTTGTTTGATATTTGTCAATTCGCAAAAAAAGGTGTTGGTTTTTGTATCCACATAATGTGCTATCATTTCCTCTATAAAAATTGCCCAAGAATTTTTTTTTTATGAGACCAAAGCCATCAATACCATACAAACTGATTTGGTTCCGAATATAAAGTTGCAATACGTACCTTTTGTGTGTTTTGCACATTATGGAGATCAAAAAATTGCTCCATCTGTAGTATCCATGTTCTAGAATCCTTCCATCAAACTTCCTCATATCAAAATTTTGGAACTGGTGGGTCTTTCATATCCAACATAGAGTCTATGAAATCATGATTAACATTTCTTTTGTTCTCATCATGAGTTTCCTTTACTACCCTTTCACCATTAGTGACCATTTCTTATAGAAAATGACTCAAATTTATCTTCAATTCTTCCATCTTATCATCCATTCCATTCATCTTAGTGTCCATGTGATTCATCTTATATTCCACGTCATTCATCTTGGCTTCATTTAGCTTTAGTGAGAGTGAAATATGTTGTATTTGGTCTTGTAATTTTCATATATCATGTTGCATTTCTTCCTCTTCTTCACGAGTCATGCTAGAGATTTCATATTGCTTATTGGGTGTTTCCATTTTCTTTCTTCGAGGCATTAATTAATGCTAATAATTATTCACTATTCCCTTTGAATTCCTCCAAACTAATTTTTCAAACCAATCTTATGAAAAATGTAAAAAAAACTACACTTCTTTTTTTACTTTGTAAGAGCTTGATATTCAATCTGTTGTATCTCTGTAACTGTGGACCTCAAATATCTAAAATCATGTCCAATGGTAGCCCTTTGAGTCCTTTTTCTAACCCTACAAGTCTGATCAAGATTGGATTCTCCAAGGAAGAGTTATTCAAAATCTCCCATGGTGACTTGGTTATAGACTAGTTCAATAGAGCAAACTTGTACGACGTGCCATGTGTTACTGTTTCGACCTTAGTACCTAAAACTGGTACATAGAACAATACAGGTCATCCTCTTTTTGAAATTCTTATGAAATTTTAATCTGATGCTCAAAGAAAAAGTTATGATGATTTTCCCTAGGTCACCTGTTTGGTATGTAATTCGGGAGTTGCAAAAACCCTAATTTCCTGAGATCATATCTCCGCAAATATAGCAAGACAAGCTCTGAAATTTCGATTTGAAGTTCAGAATGATTTCATCTCAAATGGGTTGCTTTTGTAGCTTCTGAAATGACATAGAAAAAAATTATAGTGAAAATTCCACGGTGACCTGTTTGGAGCAACGAAACCCTAGAATCCAAAGCTCTGATACCAAATGTTAGGAAACTAACTCACAAAATTATAGAAAAGATAGATCAACATCTTGGAATTCAGCCTCTTCGAGGGGGAAACCTCCTTCACATTACACAAATGAAAAATTCTTGGATGATACAAATGACTAAACCTCCCTTCTATATATAGGAGTCTAAGGGGTCACAATATAATCAAGCCGACATAACAATAATAACGTAAGGGCACAAAAAAAACAATAATGGGTTTCTATGGGGCATACTAATAACAATATGGGGACAATAGGGGCACAATAATAACAATAAGGGATACAATAACAATATTAATGGGGGAATAACTAGTATTATAGGGGCCTAACATGTTCCTATCTTCGTATCCCACTTTCCGTTGTTCTTCTCATTACCTTTCCAATCCTGCTTAGATTCATTCTTATGCTTCGATTGCTCATAACAATGCTTCAACTTCTTGATGACTTGCTCCAATGATTTAGGCTCATAAAAATTGATCATGTCATTGAATTCTACTGGAAACCCAATGATGAATCTCTGAATTTTGGTATTCTCCTCCTTAAGATAAGGGACATATCTAAACAAATCCAAAAACCTGTTGATATACTCCTTATTAGCCATACATCAAGTCATTAACTCATACAATTTATTTCCCCTATTATCATAGTATCTCTCAAATAGATACTTCTTCATAAAAAGTCTCCCAAACTCACTCCAAGTCAACTCCTCTTCCTAAATACTTATAACATTCTTTACATATTCCCATCAAATGTATGCTTTAACTTTAATACTGAAAGTAGCTATCCTCGATTTCATTTTCACTGATTACTCATACAATCCAAAAAAATTATTCATACCAAGTAACCAAGCTTCTGCATCCTATGACTTCTTCATTTCTCCATCACAGGTAGGCGGCTTTGCTTTCTTAATATCTTCTAGAAAATACTTCTTTTCACTCATACTATATGGATGGTGATGGTGATGTTGTCTCTCTGAGCCAGAACTAGAATGAATTCTACGGTCATTATCCCTCTTGTTAGGTGTATCCATGAACCTACCATCTCCAACTGTATCAGCCCTATCAAACCTATATCTTGATTAAGACCTACTGAAATATGCACCAATTGTTATCTCCTCCTATCCATGACTAATCCTAAGCGGTCCCTAGTTCTGCAAGTCTGACAAAATTTGAGGAATAACTGCTTCAACCTCTACTTGCTCCTCCAATGCCTTAGCAGATGATTCATGTGACTAAATTATTTTGTCACTATCCTCCTTAAAGATCCATATCTCTGATTTCAAACTTTCAAATGTGTTTCTTATGTTAGTGGAGGACTCATCACCATGTTGCTCATTTGATCTATAAGGAGAATCACATGAACTATTGTGTACCATTTTTCTTGTCATATTTGACCCTTTTCCTGTAAGCATATCATGTGAGATAAAAAAATATAAAGAAAACGAAACGTATGTGAGTGAAGTTTCGGTGAGGCTATCTAGTCTGTAAGATCAATCTGGATTAGCACAATGCATGTATATATTATATATATATATAGTATATATATATATTTATATATATATATATATATATATAATATATATTATATTATATATATTATATTATATTATATTATATATATATAATGAAATAAACACATCAAACATACCCAAATTAATATTGTCACTTCTACAGGACGAATCAACTGTAACAATGACCAACACCATGCATACATAACAAACACATATACAACCTACATGCATGCATGAGAACAAATTCTTCCCATCGAGTCTAAGTGTTGTACCTGGGAGCTTTGATACCACTCTATAACCACCCTTCTCACATCTACCAAAATCCATGAGCTCACTAGGGTAAACATAAGATGAGAGTTACTGCGCAAGACCCAATTTCCAAGATGCACTTATCGAAAATGGGGTCCACACATATTGAACTCATTATAGCACCTAGTTACATACGATCACATTGTTATCATCCTAATTGGACCTAACACTGTTTCATTTCAGTTTCATCTCCCTGAATTTAACAAAACATTATATTTTTGGCGGTCTTTTTGAGGTTCTAAACTTCTAAGGTCTCCTCCTATATATCTTTGAAATGAGGTATTATGATATTCAAATGGAGACCGTATGCCAAAGTTATGACCCAGGCAAGTTGGAGGCCCAAATTACTCATTTATACAAACACTTTGTGTACACAGTACCTGTAGGTTATAAGTACATATTTGTTCATTAATTTAGTAATCTCACTAGAGAATCATAATTGACACAATGACAAAGCTAAACGATCACTCTTAACTCAAAACTTGACCTAGACAAACTAGAACACATTAGGAATTTCGTGAAACACATGGAAAACATGTAAAATATTGGTTATAAATGCATATAGGAGTAAAAGGGTCTCAAAATTATCTGAAAACCATCAAGAAGGTTTGTTTCCATCTCATAATGGTTGCAATAACATCTATTAGGTAACTCATTTAATAACCATTCATTTACCAGTCAAAACATGATGAGAGTCAAAAAAAAAAATCTATCATAAAACCACACTTATAACCAACATATAACCAGAATGATAACACTAATAGGACACCCATCAAAGCCACATCATAACAATTACATTTACTCATAGGATATAGGAGGAAAAGAGCTCTTATTAACATATGAAAAATCCAACCAGGTCATGGACTTCCACATACCACCCAACCATGTATTAGCTAAACTAAATCTCTCTTCAGCCAATCACACCTACACAATATTGCAATAAATAATGTGGGATCTAGTGGAATAACCAAACATAACCAAACCGAGGTTTCTAGAGGCCAAACTAGCTCAACCCTCAACCAATGAATCCACCTCATGGTCAAACATCACTAACCATCATCATATCAGTGTCTTCCTAAGCTGTCCAAGGATCTAGAGCATTTGTTCTAGCCTGACTCGAGGACTAGTATCTCAACCAACAATCGTTGTAGTGATTGAGAGAATTTTTCCAACCAAAGCTTGAGAACTAGTAACTCAACCCATCAAGGACTCTAGAGTGTTTTCCTGAGCAAGACTTCCAAGACTAGTAACACAACCCAATCTATTCCAGGGATTTCAGAGCATTCGTCCAATGAAGGGACCAAGAACTAATAACTCAACACACAACCATGAGGAACATGAGCACCAACCAGAAAATAAATTGGAAAAACCCACAACAACATGGATATCGAGGAAATCGTAAGGCTAGGAAAAATAATTGTCAATCTAAGAAATCCTCTATGCCAATGAAACATCATAACCAAATCATGACATGCATACACCATGGATGCCAAAGATAGCAAGTGAATCATACATGAAACTCGATACGTAGAAATCAATCTAAATGGAGCTACTGATCCTGCTTTCTGCTTGCACTTTCCTACTTTCCTTGCCTTCTTTCCCCATATCTAATGTTCTCCAAGAATGCTCCAAGAAAACTCTAAGTGTGCAAGAGTGTGTGAGAGAGAGAGATCCAAGCTAAATCAAGAAAAACCTATGAACTAATCCTCATAAACATTTTTATCATTGAGCCCTCTATTTTCTTCATTTTTCCTTAATATTCCATCAATTTCCTCCTTATGAAAATCTATGACCTTTCACCTTTGTTTTCATAAATAAAATGGCAATTAATTCCTGCTTGCCTTTCCCATTTCCTTTTCCTATTTCCATAGCCATTTATTAATCACCAATGATTGCCATCACTATGTTTTTTCCCAAAAATTATCTTTGAATACGTGTCCCTTGACCTTCGTCATATTTTTTTGCCTTTATTAACTTTATTTCATGGATTTTTAGCCAGGGTTGTTACATAACCCTCCACCTTGGGGGAACACTGTCCTTGATGTCAATGACACATATAAACTAGAAAAACACGTCTCCCATGGAAATTTATAACACAAATCGATGCAGCATTTACATCATATGATACTGCTAAAAACAAAACCAACATATCATGAACACCATACCACTTATTGTAGCTTTATAACATAACTCGATGAAGTATTTACAACTTAAATATGCATATGCATAGACATAAACAAAACACAATACTAGAACATATACCAAAATAGATATGCTCAACCTGTGAATAGAGAAGGAAATATAAATCACATCTTATCATCAATCTCCCATGTAGCTTCATCAGGCTCAAAGTGCTTCTATTGATTTTTCACTTGCTTGATTTCTTTATTCTGGAGCATGAGCATATTTCGCTTCAAAATGCACTAAGGTTTCAACTAGAATTGTCCTTGTGGTTCCACCGACAATAGAGACCAGTCAATCACATGATCAATAACTTTCACATACTTCTTAAGCAATAACACATGGTGTGTAGTACCAAGGAAGGTATGTTTTGATGGTCATTTCGGTATCTTTTCATGAAAACTCAAAAGCCTTTTGCATGAGAAACTTAGATAATAATAAGAACTTATAACGAAATACGAGAAATTGATAAGAAGCATTGATAGACGTCATTTCTATGTGCAGGAAGGTGAAGGAGCGAAAGGTGGCCATCCAAAGAGTAAAGATAAAGACAAGCTAACTGCTGTCTCGGTGACGGGAGACCAGAGGCGAACTAGATTGACACGGATCAGCCCGAAACAAGACGCGGAGATACCAGTGTGAAACAGAAGAAGGAGGAAGTAACACAACGTTAATGATTCTGCATATCCCTCAGGATCTTGGATCCTGAGGGATCGTTGTTTTAGCCTATTTTCTGTACCTAGATGTCTCCGTCGCCCCTCTTATAAAAAGGGATAGCATTGTTGGTTACGGGGGAATTTCAGATCAATTTTTGGGAAGTGTATAATTTCTTTGAAGAGAGATCTGGACTATGATCTTTGTGTTCTGTTGAAGACTTAAGTTTCTGTACTCTTATTGCATGCTTTAATACAGACTTGTTCGCTTTTTATCTTTGAGCCTGGATTCGTCTTAAGCGGTGTGCCCCTGGAGGCTAAGGGCCTGGCCCTGGAGGACACTTGCTCTTGTATTATTACGCTTGGTTTCCATGTGGTTTGTTCATAAAAGTAATCTGGTAATCTGCTATATTTCATTACATGCTCTGTTGTGATTCAGTTATTTCGTGTTCTTGAACTTTATATCGGTGCTATGTTATTTTATCAATTCTCTAAGTGTTGATTAATTCCTACAGGACACTTTTACTTTATTATAGAATCCTTCATGATTGTATTCTGCATTATCACAAGTCATCGGGAAAAGTCTATTTCTCATGGTTATTGAACGTGACTATTCTTTATTATAAGATGCAGTCGTATGTGCTTTAACAGAAGCAGGTTACGTATAGAGTGTTTCTATAGCATTATTACATCAGATTGAGAGATTGATGTTTTGATTGAGTAGATCTGTAGTTTAAAGGATTTGGTTATTAGTTATTTTAATTGTCATTCCATTTACTTGTTGTTCCATTTAATCGCTGTTCTATTTACTTGTTGTTCCATTTACTTGATGTTCCATTTAATTGCAGTTCTATTTACTTGCTGTTCCATTTATTTGTTTTTCCATTTCCAGATTGCTAATTTGTTGTTTCCTGAGGACGGACTTAGGCTGTAGTGGATCCCAGCATTTGCTGCCTGATCCCCAGACCTCTGATCTGCTCCCATCAGCTATGAAAGGGATGTGTTATTGCTACTAAGCCCTTGTCTGATGTGCTGTTCCATTTCATTATCATTTATTTTATCTGCTGTTTCATTTCTAATCATTAAGAACGATCCCAGGCTGTAGTGAACCCAGCATCTACTATTTGGTTCCCAGACCTCTGATCTATTCTCATCAGTTATGAAAAGGATGGGTTATTGTTGCCAAACCTTTGGCTGATGCAATACTTGGTGTGATTTGGTTTTTCGAAGTAATTAAGTTGTAAGTTTGCATTACTTTCCTTGCATAGTTTTTGAATAGCTGTACTACAAGCATTACTCTAGCAAATGCTAGCCTCAGACTGAGACACCGTTTGAAATAACCAGATGATCCCGGATTGACATATTAATGTAAGGTAACTAGAGGTGAAAATGACCCTTGTTATAGCTCTACATTTTGACGTCGTTGCCGGGGAAGGAGTGTATCCATTTGTCTTTTCCAAGGTAGTGTACGAACCTGCTAGGGGAGAATTGGGTTTTGAAAATGGAAGGTAAAAACCTACGTGCGGAGCATGTAAAAGCCCTGCTCCTTTTCCCGCTTTCTTGTAGATTTGTTGCTATCTTCTTAAAACTTAGGAGTTGAATTGAGTGCATGACTAAGCAGAAAAAGCTAGAGAAAAATCCCAAACCGTTACCAAAACCAGAAAAAGCTAAGGGACCGGTGACCCTTGGTCGATCGACATACATAGGCGAAATCTATAAGAAAGCCGAATCTCAGCTTTCAGTATGACTCAGGAAAGTTACTTCCAAACAACCTACTAGTTCCCTTCAGGCCTCAGGCTCACCATCTGAAGCCTTTGCTGAGGTGCATAGTCAGACTAACGAACAGGACTTTCAAGAAATTGAAAATTCTATTCCAGAACGACTGCAGGAAGGGAACCTAAGTAATCTTTGTGAAGGAGAAGGGGAAACAGGGGAAGTTGGAGAGCCAAGATCTCCTCCTAGGATAACTCAGCCATTAAGTAGTCCCGATGGGGGGAGTGCGGTAAAAATTATTATTGAGGATACCCTATTTCCTGAGACAGAAATTCTAGACAGAGGAAGTGTTATTAAAACAGTTCATGTTAAAAACATCCCTCAACCTAGGAATACCCTCTTAGATCTTCCGGAAGGGTATTGGCATATATTTGATCCAATGGCTCAAAATCCACCAAACACCCAAACTTCTACATTACAATACCCCATAGTGGATTCCGCAACAAATGCTCCCATGAAAGCAATCCCCCTTCAACACATCCCTACGTTTCACGGACTCACATCAGAGGACCCCGATGCATTCTTATTCGAATTTGATGTGCTATGTAGGGGGTATGATTACACCACTAACCCCCAGAAACTCAAATTGTTCCCCTCCACTTTTAAAGGGGCAACTTTAACATGGTTTATGGGATTAGGTGGTGGAGTTATAAATAACTGGGAACAAATGAAAGAAGCTTTTCTAAAGAAATATCAAGATTACTACAGGTCTAGAGAACTAAAAGATGAAATATTCCAGATGATAGCTAGACCAAATGAAACATTAGAATAATACGTGGAACGTTTCCAGTATAATCTGCAAAGATCCCCTTCTGCATCGTTGCCTTTACCTGATAATGTTTTGAAAACAGCATTAATAAGGGGCATGAAAGAACAGTGGATTGAAACATTAAACATTATGGGGAAAGGGGATATATATCAGGAAAGTTTCGCTGACATAATTGATTTATGTATCAGGAGTTCGAGAGGCAGTAAACGAATCAAACCAGCAGAACATGATTGATTTGCACGGGAAAAAAAAATTTCATCCAAAGGAGTAACACGTGTGGAAACTGGGAATTTATTTGAAAATTTTAAAACTGATATACTAGGAACACTGACTACATAATTGGACGTTTTGAAGGCTAAGCAGAAACAAATGGAGGCAGAACAAAATTTACAATCTTCTGCCCCAGGTGCAGGAAGAAGCATAGCCATAAGGAATGTTCATTAAATATAGTTCAGACATGCGCCATTTGTACAAGGGATCACTCTACAGAATGTTGTCCCTCATTACCTGGACTGAAAGCGGTATATAAGGAAGCAGAAGAAGAACCAGAGGCAATATATCTATTTAATCAGCGTCGTCAATGGCAGCCATGACAAACTGGTATGTTTTCAGACCCAGCTTCTTCTTTTTAGTATCTGCAGTACAATACTCAACAGTATAATGGATGGAAAAATCAGTTTCAACCCCCATTTCCAAATTGGTCATCACAGTCCTACCCTTCTGTAAACCCATGGCTAAATCCGACAAGCCAATCTGGCTGGTCGAATCCTCCTTATCCCCCACCATACTAGCAGAACAACCCATATCCACCACAATGGACTCCCCCCACTTCGCAAAGCTCAGGCTGGCAGAATAACTGGCAGAGACCAACACAACAGCCAGTAGGAAACATCCCTTTCCCTCAACCTACACTGCCAGCTTTACAGCAAAACCCCCAAGCTAATCTCAGACCACAACTTTCAGCCCAACCTAATCCCAATCCAAATAACAGACTGGTCCAAGCACTTCAAATTTTAGAAACACCAGAAGAAGGACCTGAGGGAGTGCAATGATCTCCAACTAAGATCTGGGTGTATTATTCAAACAGAGGGAAACAAAATAGTTCAGATTGAAGATCAGTTACCTAGAGAACAGTTGTTACCAGAAGAGGATGAAAACAGACAACAAACTCAGAATAAACCAACTACATCCTCTCCTCCATTCCTAGAACGTCTAGTTATATCACGACCTATACAACAACCTAATTTCGACATTCTGAGAGAATTACAAAATTTGTACATAAAAATTCCATTCCTTCAGGCCATCCAGGATATTCCCATATACGCTAAAACTATCAAGGAATTGTGAATTAAAATACCAAGAAGGAATGTAATAGATAACCCAAGAGTTCAAGTAGTCGGCACTTTATCTGACCTATTATCAAGAAAAGAAACACCTATTAAGTATGAAGACCCAGGAAACCCAATAGTAACTGTTCAAGTTTATGGTAAAACCTTAAACAATGCTTTAGTTGATCTTGGGGCTGCAATTAATATATTGACCACTTCTAGTTGTCAAAAATTGGGAATCACATCTGCAGAACCCACTTCAACTTTGCTGGAACTGGCTGATTGATCTGTGGTTAGACCAGAAGGCATACTGCATGATGTTATGGTTTCAGTCAATTCCTGGGAATACCCAACTGATTTTTTGATAATAAACCCTAAAACCCTACTAGATGGACATCCTTTGATCTTAGGAAGGCCTTGGCTTGCTACCGCTAATGCCTATATTGGTTGTCGGCAAGGGAACATGATCATAACTAAGGGGGCAGATATTAAGAACCTAGTACTATATCCCCCAGCGCAGCCAAGCATTACAATAGTTAAAACTAATAGGAACCCTGTATCATATCTTATTGACAACATTAGATCTCCATTAACTATACAAGAGGCACTAGAGTTCAAAAATCAAACAGAACATGATGCCATCAGTAACTTTATTAGTCAAACGGAACCCACATCTCATACCTAGTGTCATATGATAAAAGCAGCATTTGATAACGAAGCAGAAGAGGAACCTCTGAATGATGTGCATGACCACACAATCCCTGTCACCTCGGTTGCACATAGTAAAACAGTAGAAATTGAACCTGGGAAGACCTTAAATATTAACGCGAATCTTACACTGGAACAAGAGACAAAACTCATCCACATCTTAACAAAACATAAAAATGCATTTGCATGGGATTACCCTGATATGAAAGGAATTGATCCTCAATTATGCACACACCACATCTACATAGAAAATGATGCAAAACCTGTTAGACAACCTCAGAGAAGGCTAAACCCCCATCTAAAAGAAGTAGTAAAAGTTGAGCTTCAAAAACTTTTAGATGTTAACTTTATCTACCCCATCTCTGATAGCAAATGGGTCTCCCCGCTTGTGGTGGTACCGAAAAAGAATGGGAAGTGGAGAATCTGTGTGGACTATAGAGAACTAAACAAGGCAACACAGAAAGATCACTTTCCTCTCCCATTCATTGATCAAGTATTGGATACTTTGGCAGGAAAGAAATTTTTTTCTTTTCTTGACAGCTTCAGTGGGTATAACCAAATACAGATTACCCCTAAAGATCAGGATAAAACTACTTTTACTTGTCCTTGGGGAACGTTTGCTTACTGAGTTTTACCTTTTGGTTTATGTAATGCCCCTGCCACATTCCAAAGGGCTATTCTTAGAATATTTGCAGATCTAATAAATGAAGGATTGGAAGTATATATGGATGATTTCACTCCATACAGAGAAGAGTTTGATCCTGCATTGGAAACAGTAGAAAAATTCCTACAACACTGTATAACTACTAGGCTTTGTCTAAGCCACGAAAAATGATACATAACGATGACAGAAGGAATTATTCTAGGACACTATATTTCAGCAGCTGGCATTCAGGCAGACCCAGCCAAAATCCAAATACTTTTTCTTATTCCTACTCCTACTACTCAAACAGAGGTACGTAGTTTTCTTGGATTATCTGGTTATTACAGAAGATTTATAGAACATTATTCACCTATTGCTACACCATTGTATGCACTAACTGGTAATATTGATTTCCTTTGGACAGAAAAATGCGAACGTGCTTTAAATGATCTGAAAAATCTTGTATCTACAGCCCCAGTCCTTCGCGAACCAAACTGGGATTTGCCATTCCAGATATCATCCGATGCCTCAGATACAGCCATTGGAGCGGTCCTTGGCCAAGACGAGAATAGAAAACCATACGCTATTTATTACATTAGCAAAAATCTATCCCCTGCTGAATTAAATTATACTGTAACTGAGAAAGAATTCTTAGCTGTTATACATGCTATCAATAAATTTAGACATTACATCACTGGATATCCCGTCATCTTGTACACAGATCATTCTTCTATAAAGTATTTAGCAAATAAACCTGTCACAAATGACAGAATAACCAGATGGCTGATTTTACTGCAGGAGATCGACATTACAATCAAGGATCGACCCGGAAAAGAAAACCCCGTAGCTGATTTCCTCTCAAGAATGCCAAAACCAGTCGATGTAGCAGCAGTCGAAGATCAATTTCCAGATGAGCATCTCTTTGCTGTTGCTGTTCAAACACCCTGGTATGCTGATGTCGACAATTACCTAGCAGTAGGTAAGTTACCAAAACATCTAACCGCTAATGAGTGAAAACAGATTGTCCAGCGAAGTACCAGATTTTCTTGGATTGGGGGTTATTTGTTTCACACAGGGGAAGACATGCAGATCAAACGGTGCATTCGACAAGATGAAATCTTTGATATATTGAAAGCATGCCATGACCAACCATGTGGTGGACATTTTGCTGATCGCAGGACTGCACATAAAGTGTTACATACAGGGTATTATTGGCCCACAATTTTTAAAGATGCAAAGAAATTTGTCCAAGCATGTGTTAGTTGCCATAGGGCGGGACACCCTAGTCACTCAGATGAGATGCCCTTGAAACCACAGATAGTCATTGAACCATTTGAGCGATGGGCCCTCGATTTTGTAGGGCCAATCAACCCACCATTAAACTAGAAAACATACATTCTAGTGGCAATAGAATATGTCACCAAGTGGGTTGAAGCAGAACCCTTGCCCAGAGCTACAGAAGAATCTGTTATACAGTTCTTGCTCAATCTATTTGTGCGCTATGGCCTCCCTAGAGAAATAATAGCAGATGGAGGGCCACAGTTTGCTGGAAACAGAATAGCGGCAACACTCAACAATTATCATGTTTAGCACAAAATGACCACCCCATATCACCCACAGGCAAATGGGCAAGTAGAAAGCAACAACAAGATAATAGAAACTATTTTAACCAAAACAGTTGCATCACATAGACGCGATTGGGCTACCAGACTACGAGAAGGACTGTGGGCTTATAGAACGACATGGAGAAGCACCACTGGCCACTCACCTTACCAGCTTATGTTTGGAAAACAACCTATTTTTCCTATAGAATTTGAAATCCGAACATTACGGACAACATAAGAAGTGGGGTTAGACTTAACCGAAGCGCAAACTAATCAATTATAACAGATTAATGAGCTGGATGAAATTAGACTTTTTGCACTTCAACATACTGCCTTGATACAGCAGCAAAGAGCTAAGTGGCATGATTCTCTCATCAAAAACAAAGTCTTCCATGAAGGAGACTGGGCTCTTTTATATGACTCTAGATTTCAGGACTTCCTCGGGAAACTCCAGACTCGTTGGCTGGGACCATATGAAATCCAGAAAGTACACGACAATGGTACCCTCACACTGATTACCATTGATGGTTCAGGATACACCTTTAAGGCAAACGGCCATCGAGTCTGTCTCTATCGCAAACCACTTACCCGGGAGTCCTTCTGCCAACAATTACGCCAAGATACAGATATGGAGATCCTAAGGGAGGAAGACAAGTCTCCTCCACCAGTAACTCACTAGGAAGTTTATTTTTCCTTACAAATTGTATATAGTTGTTAGAATTATTTTTGTACATATTGTTACAACATGTTTTGATTCTTGCTGTTCCTTTTCCAAAAGGAACAACACCTTTGATTTTTGTTCTTCCTTTTCCAAAAGGAACAACACTTGTGATTTTTGCTATTCCTTTTCCAAAGGAACAACACTTGTGATTTTGCTGTTCCTTTTCCAAAAGGAACAGAACTTGTGATTTTTGATGTTCCTTTTCCAAAAGGAACAACACTTGTGATTTTTGTTGTTCCTTTTCCAAAAGGAACAACACTTGTGATTTTTGTTGTTCCTTTTCCAAAAGGAACAACACTTGTGATTTTTGTTGTTCCTTTTCCAAAAGGAACAACACTTGTGATTTTTGCTGTTCCTTTTCCAAAAGGAACATCACTTGTGATTTTTGTTGTTCCTTTTCCAAAAGGAACAACACTTCTGATTTTTGTTGTTCCTTTACCAAAAGGAACATCACTTGAGTGTTTTTCGTTGTTCCTTTCTCAAAAAAGAATAGCATTTGAGTGTTTTTTGTTGTTCCTCTCTCAAGAAGAAAAACAACTGCGTGTTTTTGCTGTGTCCGTAAGGAATAGCATTGTTTGATTCTTGCCGGTCTTTTTCCAAAGGAACGACACTTGTTTGATTTTACGGAATGCCACCAGTAACCCCCATAGCTCCTTTCTTCAAATCAGCAACCATTGTTGTGCCTTTCCTTGAAAAAGTACTGCTCATAAAATTTGAAATAGTTTGTTCCTTCTCAAGGATCCGAAATGCTGATGATCTTTCCAGTATTTTTGAATACATCTATCTACTTATGTGATGAAATCAAAAGCACAGTATGTAGGAATCGGTAAATCACAAATCGCTATCCTTATAAGTAACTGCCCTGAATTGGTGAAAGCACGTAAGGAAAAGATATGCTTATTTATCACCTTATGTTGCCATTATTCACTAACTCTGTTTTGATTGGCTATCTCTATCATGTTGATTCTTTTATCTATGTTTATCATTTCATCAATAAGATCAAAGAGTCTATACCTTCCTATTGGAATTTTCAGGGTTCTTCCACCATTCCTACTCTTAAGGAGTGTTGAACCACCCTTTGTGTATAAACATGAAAAGTTCTCTATTAAAATAAAGAAAGAAAAGAGCAAATAAGTCAAGCAGTTTTGTCAAAATTGCAGGATAGGGAGTCTCATTACGAGCTGGCCTACCATGATCATCAAGATGGAAGTGAAGTGGCATTCCCATCAGGGCCACCACACCCGGGAAATGGTCCAAGAGGTATACTAAAATAAATAAATAACCCTTGGAACATGAGGTCTCACCACGAGCCGGCCTGTCTACTATTTGCTCCTTCCTCGTGAATGGCACTATGACCAATGGGTTACCAAGCCTGCATAGTGGCCTACAGTTTTGACATCATATAACACTTCCTCGTATACACAAAGGACTATGGTTCCCGGGGTGAAACAAACAACTCTGCCAAGGTTATGGACACCTGTCGGCGGCAGAGCTCTGTTAATGGTATTGAAGTCGTAACCTTTACACCAATGGGTAGGGAAATGAGAACCTTTGTATCTTATGATGTGATAATTTAATTACACAACCATATACCGCATGACCATTTATTACCGCCAATCATTACGAAGCTAGTGACAGTGACCGCATGAGACTCACTAATTATGGCAAATGTCTATTCCCGAACTTCCATCAACTCACCGCAGTTGCTCACGCACTAAAAGCGATCTACCTTTTCACCTCGATTCCAGTAATAAGCTGTTTTTGCAGACATGGCATATTTTTATAAGCTGCTCCATAAAGGCCTCGTGGACGAAGCAGGCGCAGCTCCTTCATTTGACGGCTGGGACAGCCTATCATATTGGGGGGGGGAGTAACCTCATCATTCCCCAAAATACGTGTCAGCTCGTCATTCGAAAAGATCTTGTACTCGAGCACAGCAAGGATCAATGGTATGATCATTTGCCATTTTTTGTTTTCTTCTACATGAATCACTGTTCAAAGTATTTCCATTGCATACACCGTTGCATTTGAATTTAAACGGGAAACACGCCACCAGCTTCTCTGTGTCTCAACGAACAGCTACTGTTCCTCTGAGAATTTGCAAGGGAAGCCATGGGAGGAAGGTCAGTCCGGAGAGAACCACAAACATTGACTGCTTCAGCTACAGCCCGAAGAATTCTGAAGAAAGTACGATGGTTGACTTACCTCAACCACCTAAAGGAGTCCAACAAAACTGTGGCGAAGGAATTCTTACAAAACCTGCAGGAAGAACACTCTATAATTAGAGGAAAATGAATAGACGACACGGACGACATAATAGCAAAAGTCACAGGATTACTGGCCATAGGGCCAATATGGACAATAAAAAAGGAAAGACTACAGAAGATTGTGGAAATCTTCTAGGATGAAGGCCAGAATTTAACAGTTCGCGGAAAAGGGGTTCTACCAGCAATGCTAGGAGAGCCATGGGTAGAATTGGCGAAAATTGTCCAGAGTTACATTACTTGCGAGGGTAGAAAAGACGTGGTAAGACCACGACATCTAAAACTCCTAGCTGTCCTAAAACACAAATGCTCTGTGAATTTACCTGCATTGCTTAATTCACTATTACATGATGTGGCACGTAGTATGAAAAAAGCACAGCACAAAGAATCTGTGGTTAGACACCATGGATTAATTCGCTTGATAGTAAGCCATAGTCTTACCCAGTAGCATAGCAGCTGGGAAGAACTCATTGATATCATTAATGAAAGGGCGGCCACATCTGGGCGCCCAGAAAAACGAAAACAAACTAATAGCACACCCCAACGCCCTCAGAAACGAAAGAAGGATGCTTGTACAGAAGTGTAAGTTGAAAAGCAGGCCAAAAAGTAATTTGAAGAACAACCCGACGCTAGTACCTCTGAACAACCAGCAAACCCTAGGAAGTCGGCACGGCTTGCAGGGGTACGAGTAGAGCTAAAGAAACCCCAGGCTCGTATGAGCCAAGCAATAGAAATTATAGATGAGCAATTGGCAGAGATAGATACAAAAGACGAAAGTAACGAGGTCATAAAACAGTCCACAGGGACAGAGGCGGAAGAAGAAATCAGTAGAGAAATAGAACAGTCCGCCGAAGAAGAAACAGAAGAGGAAGATGAAGAACAATCAGCGGAAACAGAACAGGATGAAGAAGAAGGAGTCGAGAAGGAAGAGAGTGAGCAGCCTGAGCAGGAGGAAGAAATGGAACAGCAGGGGGGAAGCCCAGCACAGAACCCGATCACGGAAGATGAATTGGCCAATATTCTAGCCAATATGGGCTAGTATGGCCAGCCCCTGACTCCATCCAACCTCCAGACCAGAGAAGAAACCCAGGAAAAATATGCACCCAAGGAAGTTCATTCGGAAAAAGCAGAAATAGAAATTCCACTCCTCCATGATGAGAAGAAAACAGAAGATATCAGGTAGGAACAACCCGTTCCTGATCAGAAGGCACCCGAGGAGAATCCGGAGGAAATAAGGGCTGAGGAAGAATTGGCCCAGGAATCAGTAGAGCCAGGAAAGGTTCTTACCCTGGATCGGCCACGTCAAGATGAAAATCCGGAAATTAGTCACACTCCAACCTGCAGCAAACATTCAACTATTCTTTTTGAGAAATTGAGAGAAATAAGGGAATTGCAAAAAGAAAAAGGGACACTGCTAAACGTGATAGCTAGGCTTCGTCAGCGGATCAGGCTCCTAACAGCAAGACAAAGGGGGGTAAGGACCTCAATAAGAAAAGGTTCGGCCATGCCAATAAGACCCGTAAGAATAAGAGGCGAAGAACCGGGAGCCGTTCCACTACCCAAAACCCTAACAGGAGCCAAACTGCTGTTCCTAATGAAGCAGAAAGGCAAGCTACTGTTCCAATTGAAACAGAAGAATAAACTACTTTTCCATTTGAAAAGGAACATCAGTGAGATGGAGTTCGCGTTAAAATTGAAACACATAATAAAGTGGTTCAGACGGAGACACCACCTTCGGGAGTAATAAGGGTTATGAATTCCAAGCAACGTAATAAGAAAGTTCAAGTACAACTCCCAGCCTCCACAGTTGCATGGAAAAAGGACCCAAAAACAAGAACCCTTCACCATCATTTGAAGCAAGCCCAGCAAGAAGCAGAAAGGCTCAGGGAACAAACAGTCCCCTGTGAAAAGTACGAGGAATTACAGCAGCAGTTAAGAAATGTCAACCTGTCAGAAAGCCAAGCCTTCGAAGGATGGAAAAAGGAGAAAGAAAAAGTTGCAAAGGTAACCCGTAGATTAGATGTAGTTATTAAACAAATGGATACCTTGTGTGCTCTGTATAATGATGCTTTAGCATGTAGGGCCCCTGCCAAAAATTATGCCCTGTTTCTAATGGAAAGATACTTGCAATTGAAAATTAAGGCCATTAGGGTAGGTGCTCCTATAGAAATTAATACTATAGATGATTTTATAAACTGTTGTAAGCATTATGGGGTAAAGGTACAAAGGTTATTGTGTGAATTTTATCTACATAACCTTGTACTAGAGCAAGAAACCGAGCTAAACCCTGGTCATTTTGTTGGAGACATTCAATTACAAGCATTCATTTCATTTGCAGTCAATCAAATTAAATGGCCCAAAGCCTACAATGCATTTCAGAGACAAGAAAATGGATTAGACCTATGGGTAAGAGCTGAACCTAGACACCCGGAGGAGTTATGGAGAAGTCATAGAAATCTTATGAGGACTCCGGGGGTGATTGAAGCATTAGGGCCCATGCATGAATCAATAATTCGTCAAGGGCTTGAGTTCTTTGCTTCTATCAAAGACCCTGCCATTGAAGCTGCTAAATTTCGATATCGAGTGTCTAATCCAAACATTCAGTTCCGAGAGCCATTTAAGTATGAAAATTTCAAGCTTGCTGCTAACCGATTCCCCCTTTATGGTGAAATTATTTTGAGGGCAGGACCATCATGGTTACGGTATGGGTTCAGGAGTCCAATTATTTGGCATCCTGCGCCCGGATACCAAGCCTTGTATGAGATGCCCAAGGGCTAGACGAGCCACTTATTTGATCATCTAGTTTCGCATCATGGGTGTAGGCCACCACACGAGATTTCATCTCCAGCCTACTCCTTCACTGCTCTTCATGTCAACTATAATGTTTTCATGAGGCCATGAAAAAGGGTAAGCTGGGGGGTGTGTGGAGTACCAAGGAAGGTATCTTTTGATGGTCATTTCGATACCTTTTCATGAAAACTCAAAAGCCTTTTGCATGATAAACTTAGATAATAATAAGAACTTATAACGAAATACGAGAAATTGATAAGAAGCACTGATAGACGTCGTTTCTATGTGCACGAAGGCGAAGGAGCGAAAGGTGGCCATCCAAAGGGTAAAGATAAAGACAAGCTAACTACTCTCTCGGTGACGGGAGACCGAAGGTGAACTAGATCGACATGGATCAGCCCAAAACAGGACGCGGAGATACCAATGCGAAAAAGAAGAAGGAGGAAGTAACACAACGTTAATGATTCTACGTATCCCTCAGGATCTTGGATCCTGAGGGATCGTTGTTTTAGCCTATTTTCTGTACCTAGATGTCTCCGTCGTCCCTCTTATAAAAAGGGATAGCATTGCTGGTTATGGGGGAATTTCAGATCAATTTCTGGGAAGTGTATAATTTCTTTGAAGAGAGATCTGGACTATGATCTTTGTGTTCTGTTGAAGACTTAAGTTTCTGTACTCTTATTGCATGCTTTAATACAGACTTGTTCGCTTTTTATCTTTGAGCCTGGATTCCTCTTAAGTGGTGTGCCCCTGGAGGCTAAGGGCCCGGCCCTGGAGGACACTTGCTCTTGTATTATTACGCTTGGTTTCTGTGTGGTTTGTTCATAAAAGTAATCTGGTAATCTGCTATATTTCATTACATGCTCTGTTGTGATTCAGTTAATTCGTGTTCTTGAACTTTATATTGGTGCTATGTTATTTTATCAATTCTCTAAGTGTTGATTAATTCCTACAGGACACTGTTACTTTATTATAGAATCCTTCACGATTATATTCTGCATTATCACAAGTCATCGGTAAAAGTCTATTTCTCATGGTTATTGAACGTGACTATTCTTTATTATAAGATACAGTCGTATGTGCTTTAACAGAAGCAGGTTATGTATAGAGTGTTTCTATAGTATTATTATATCAGATTGAGAGATTGATGTTTTGATTGAGTAGATCTGTAGTTTAAAGGATTTGGTTATTAGTTATTTTAATTGTCGTTCCATTTACTTGCTGTTCCATTTATTTTCTGTTCCATTTCCAAATTGCTAATTTGTTGTTTCTTGAGGACGGACATAGGATGTAGTGGATCCCAGCATCTGCTGCCTGATCCCCAGACCTCTGATCTGCTCCCATCAGCTATGAAAGGGACGTGTTATTGCTACCAAGCCCTTGGCTGGTGTGCTATTCCATTTCATTATCATTTCTTTTATCTACTGTTTCATTTCTAATCATTAAGAACGATCCTAGGCTGTAGTGAACCCAACATCTTCTATTCGGTTCCCAGACCTCTGATCTATTCTCATTAGTTATGAAAAGGATGGGCTATTGCTGCCGAACCTTTGGCTGATGCAATACTTGGTGTGATTTGGTTTTTCGAAGTAGTTAAGTTGTAAGTTTGCATTACTTTCCTTGCATAGTTTTGAATAGCTGTACTACAAGCATTACTCTGGCAAACGCTAGCCTCCGACTGAGACACCGTTTGAAATAACCAGATGATCTCGGATTGACATATTAATGGAAGGTAACTAGAGGTGAAAGAGACCCTTGTTATAGCTCTACACATGGAAAACATCATGGAATTTCTTTTTCGGAGGCAGTGTAATAAAGTAGGCTACTCGTCCAATCCTCTCAAGAATCTTGAAAGGCCCACAATATTGAGGTGCCAAATTGGCACATGATCCAATCCTTAAGGAGATATTTTTTGCCTTGATACAAAAATTCACATGTTCCTCAACCTGAAACTCCTTAAACATCTTGTGTTGATGTGCACAAATATTCAAGTTGTCGTTGTTACCTTTAAATTATTCATGATAACCTGCATTTCTTGTTCCATCTATGCGAACATGTCCAATTCAATTAATAGATTATTAACTAGATCACTCTAATTGATGGGAGTTCTAAAATTCCACCTATATAGTCCCTCAAATGGACTCATCCCCAAATATTATTGATACCTATTTTTGTAAGAAAACTCCACCAGTGGAAGATACTCTTCCCACTTTCACTGTTGATGCATAATATATATCCTCAACTTGCCCCAAAAAATCCTATTGAACCCTCTCTATCTGCCATTTGTCTGTGGATGATAAGTTGTACTGAAGGGCAATTATATACTGAAACCTATAAATAACTCTTTCTAGAAAATGGAAGTAAACTTGGCATCTTTATGTGATATAATCTTCCTAGGAACAACATAAAACCTCACTATCTCCCTAATGAAGACCTATGCTACCTCACTAGATGAATGAGTAGAATTCACAAGAATAAAGTGGGCTACTTTAGTCAACCTGTCAGTCAAAACCATGAAAAAATAATGTTGTCTAGTTGTCCGCAGTATACCTATAATGAATTCCATAGAAATGACCTCCCATTTCCACTCTAGAATCGAAAGTGGGTGTATTAAACCTCCTCAATGTTTACACTCCACTTCTACATGTTGACAATCCAAACATCTCACCACAAACTCCACCACCTCTTTCTTCAAATTTGGCCAATGGTAGAATTTCTTAAATGCTACCAATGTCTTTTGATATCCCAGGTGACCTAAATATGGCTTAACATGAAATTCCTGTAAGATAATATTTTTGAGATCACTCTTGTTTTCATTAGGGGAATTTTGAGGTCTAAAATGAGCCTCCAAAGAAAAATGTACAACCAAAATAAACTTTATAAGAACTAATAGGATTCAAGATGATGATGCCAACCATGGGGGATGATTCACCATTTTTGGAGTAAAAAAGTAACAAGGTTAAAAAATAATAAAATAATAAAACTACATTTTCAACTCATATTTTGAACATATCTCCCTAAGGTTTTACGAATTTTGAGTGGGATTACCCATTGGATGAAAATTTTAATTCCTGAGCCGAGGAGTACCCACGTTTCATACTTTTGATGGACCCTACTAGACGAAAATGAAAAATATGTGAAAAAATGTGATTGCAATCACATTTTTCATGTATTTCTCATTTTTTATGTAGCAAGGTACATCAAAAATATGTAACATGGGTATTTATTGGGCGAGGAATCAAATTATGCATCCAAATAGGGTTTCTTCTCAAAATTTGAGTAAATGCATAGGGAGATAAGTGGAAAATATGAGTTGAAAAATAGTTTTTTCTTTTTTCCCTCTAAAATTTGATGATGTAATCTAATCTTATTTTATTATTTCCACTTTTATTTTATAATTTTCTTAGGAGGCCCATTTTATACCTCAAAATTCCCCTAATGACACAAAGATCCTATTCTTAAATCTCATCAAACCATTTGTCATGAGATGATAAGCCTCATCTTGTTCACTTGTACCCTACTACTGTAACCTATGCTTAACCTACAGGTATATGTCAGTCTATTGTCCTGCCTTCAAGATCTGATCCTATAAATATACCCCATAAGAACTCGTAACTACATATGATTTACCTACATCCTTATGCTAAAAGCATATGCAACCCTATTCTCTTAACCCTTAATGTACCTAATCTTGAAGTCAAATTCACTGATCGTAGCTAATGACCTAGAATTTCTTACATTCAAATTTGGTTGGTAAAATAAGTATCTCAATCCACTGTGATCACTCATCAAGATGAGCCTCTTGATAAGAATATAGTCTCTCCACATATTCAACCCATGGATGATCACTGCCAACTCAAGATCACACGTCACATAGTTTTGCTCGTGCTCATTTAGTCTCCATGATTCATAACATATTAACTATCCTTCCTGAATAAGAACCTCACCAAGTCATCCTTTACAAGTATTTTTACACACCACGAACTCTTTATCCATATCTACAATCTTTAAAATTGGAGCGTTGGTACGTAATTGCCTCAAATTCTCAAAACTAGCCATACATGCCTCTGTCGATTCAAATTTCTTTCCATTTCTCTAAAATGATATGATAGGATAGGAAATCTGTGAGAAGTTCCCGATGAATTGTTCCTAATAAATTTCTAATATCATGAATGATCTGACCTCATCCATATTCCTTGTAGCTTCCCATTCCATAATAGCTTTGATCTTTTCTAAATCCACTACTGTACCCTCCTTGGAAACCACATTCCCTAGGTAATGGACCTTTGTCTTAAAGAAACTGCATTTTATAAGCTTGGCATACAATAGATGTTCCCTGAGAAATCTTAACACTATTGCTAATTTTTCGACATTCTCTTTCTCATTCTTAGATTATATCAATATATCATCAATGAATACAGTAACAAACTTGTCGAGATAAGGATGCAACACACAATTCATAAAGCACATAAAAGTGGCTAGAGCATTAGTTACATCAAAAGGTGCTACAACAAACTCATAATACCTATACCTATTCCAGAATGCAATCTTGTATAGATCCTCTTCTTTTATGCATCTCTCATGGTATACTAATTTTGAATCAATCTTCGAGAACACTATTTCTATGTTTAGTTGATCAAACAAGTCATTAATCCCCGATAATGGATACTTATTCTTAATCATCACCTTGTTCAATTACCTGTAATTAATGCATAACCTTAGAGTACCATCCTTATTCTTCAAAAACAATATTAGTGCACCCGAGGGCGACAAACTTGGCCTAATGTATCCCTTGTCAATAATTTCCTTCAACTTCAACTTTAGTTCCAAAATTAACTCTCGATTTCTCATCCTATATGGTGCCTTTGATGCTGGTGCTGCTCCTAGTACCAACACAATAGAGAATTCCACATCTCTGTGAGTCGGTAATTTTGAGATCTTTGCTAGGAATATATCCATAAACTACTGCAAAACCATGTACTTATTCAAGACCTCAACATCCTCAACATCCTTACCTTTTTCAATGGAAATATGCACCGCAAACAAGAAACACCCTTTTCTACAACTACGCTTTTCCTTCATAGTTGTAACCATCCCAACTGATGTAGCCTTCCTCTTACCTTGCATGATTCTTTGTTCCCAAATGTCATCCATGCACTCAAAAGACTTATCATAATAGTTCACCTTAGACTTGTGAAGATACAACCCATCCATACACAAAATTATGTTTTATAATCCAAATGAAAGAATATTTAGATGTGCTAATGTAGGCATGCCACTCAACTAAAATTCATAAGATCTAACCTAGTGATGAACTCATTTCTTTGTATCAATAACCGGTTCCACTAACCAAGATTATGCATGTACATATTTATTTAAACCACACTTATCCACCAAGTTAGGGTCAACATAACTACAATTAGATGTAGGGTCAATCAACATAGAAATAAATTAATCACAAATCTTACTGTCCATCTCGATAATAGATGTCTGATGATTAACTTGCATGTTATCCAAAACTTCATAAATCCATGGAATACTTTTTCCAACATCCCTGACTGTCTGTGCCTCCTTAACACTATTAATATGTGGTATTCCACCTTGATTCTATGGAAAATTCCTCCTGTGATGATCCTTACCACATGTCCAACACTATAAAGGCTTTCTACCATCACCCTTCTTTTGCTCCTCAGATTGAAATCCCTATCCTCTATCAGTTGTATTGAATTTATTATGCGGTGATACATTATATTTTTTCCTTTATCTGGTAATTTTCATCACTTCTTAGTCCACTTTCCCTTATTCTTCTCATTACATTTTCAATCCTTCTTAAACTCATTATTATGCATCGATTGCTCATAATAGTACTTCAACTTTCTGATGGCTCCCTCCAATGGTCTAGGGTCATCAAAATCAATCCTATCCTTGAATGCTACCAGAAACCCATTTATGAATCTCTGAATCTTGGCCTTCTCCTCCTTAATATAAGGCACATATCTCAACAAATCCAAGAACGTGCTAGTATACTCATCATCAGTCATAGATCACATCTTCAAATCATAAGATTTATTTTCCCTATCATCATAATATCTCTGAGATAGATACTTCTTCCTTAAAAATGTCTAGTACTCACTCCAATTCAACTCCTCTTCTTGAATACATCTTTCATTATTTACATCTTACCACCAAATGTATGATTTACAACTAAAATTAGTTATCTTGGCTTTCATATTCGCTAAGTACTCATGCAATCTAAGGAACTTATTCATCCCATGTAACCAAGCCTCTACATCCCGTGACTTCTTAATTTCTCCATCAAAGTTAGGTGGATTTTATTTCTCAAACTCGTCTGGCCAATATTTCTTTTCACTCCTCCTATAAGAATGGTAATGGTTATTTTGTCTCTCTGAACCAAAACAAGAATGAAGTCCACAATTATTATCCCTCATGTCAAGTGTATCCATGAACTTGCCATCTCTCTTTGTATCATCCCTGTGAAACTTGTATATTGATTGATACCTACACCCATATGCACCATTTGTTCTTTCCTCTTGCCCATGACTGATCCTAAGCGGTCCTTGTCTTTGCAAGTCTGAAAAAATCTAAAGGATAATAGCATCAAAAAGATGGTTGTTTCTCTTGTACCTTAGCAAGCCTTTCCCGTGACTAAATTATTTTGTCATTATTTGCCTTAGAACTCCTTATCCCTACTTTCAAACTTCTCAATGTATCTGCTATGTGAGGGGAGTACTCATCACCATGCTACTTATCTGATATGTAAGGAGAATCACATGAATTGTAGTCCACCATTTTTCTTGTCATATTTGACCTTCTTCCTACAAGCATACCATGTCAGATAACATAATATAAAAATATCAAATTTTCATCAGTGACATTCAAGGGAAGATATCTCGTCAGAAAAATCAATCTAGATTAGCACAATTAATGTATATATATACATATAACGAAATCGTCAAATCAAATATACCAACATTAAAATCACCACTTCTACATGATGACCCAACTACAACAATGACCAACACCATGCATACATAAAAAATGCAAATACAACCTACATGCATGCATGAAAAAAAATTCTTCCCATCTAGTCCAAGTGTTGAACCCAAGAGCTTTGATACTATTTTGTAACTACCACTCACACATTTACCCAAATCCATGAGCTCGCCAGGGTAAACATGAGATGTAATTTACTATGTGAGATCCGATTTCTAGGATGCACTTATGGAAAATGGGGTCCACATGTCAAGAATTAACTGCAACACCCAGTGCATGGGATCACATTGTTATCATCCTAATTTGACCTAAAACTATTTCTTTTTAGTTTTGTTTCCTTAAATTTAACATAACTTTCTATTTTTGGTAGTTTTTTTTAATTTCTAAACTTCTAAGGCCATTTTGAGGTCCTAAACGACGTTTCCAAGGAAATAAGAGAGATTGGAGAAGTGTGAGATTACTTAATTTATCTATTACCAACCTCCTCCTACATATATTCAAAAGAATGTATTATGATATTCAAATGGGATCGTATACCATGGTTATGACCTAGGGAAGTTGGAGTTATGAATTACACATTTATACAAAAAAAAATTGTACACAGTACCTGTAGGTTATAAGTACATTTCTTTTCATTAATTCAAAAAGATCACTAGAGAATCATAATTGACCTAATGACAAAGATAAACTTTCACTCTCAACTCAAAACATGACCTGGACTAACCAGAACATACTAGGAATTCCATCAAACACATGGAAAACATGTAAACTATAAGTTATAAATGCATATCTGAATACATTGGTCTCATACTTATCTGAAAACGATTAAGAAGGTATATTTTTCTCTCATAATAGTTGCAATAACATATATTAGGTAATGCATTCAATAACCATTCATTTACCAATCAAAACATGGTGAGAGTGATAACTAAAATATATCATAAAATCGTGCTTATAACCAACATATAGGCATAATAACAACACTAATAGAATAGCCACCAAAGCCACATCATCACAAGTACATTTACTCATAAAATACATGTAGAAAAGAACTCTTATTAACATATGCAAAATCCAACAAAGTGAGGGGCTTCTACATACCACCCAACCATAGATTGGGCTGAACCATATTTCTCTTCAACCAATCACCCCCATATCATATTCCAAGGACCAACGTTGGATCTCATGGAATAACAAAAAAAAAACAAAACAGGGCTTCCATAGGCCAAACCGCCTCAACTCTCAACCAATGATTCCACCTCATGGTCAGACATCACTAACCATCACCAGATTGATCTCTAGTCAAATTGTTCAGGGCTTCAGATCTTTTGTTCTAACCCAGCTCCATGACTAGTAACTCAACCCACAGCAGTCGCAGGGCTCCAGAGTGTTTATGCAACCAAGGCTCTAGGACTAGTATCTCAACCCACCAAGAGCTCTAGAGAATTTGACCAACCAAGGCTTCTAGGACTAGTAATTCAACCGAATTTGTTCTAGGGCTTCTAAAGCGTTTGTACAACCAAGGCTCCAGAAACTAATAACTCAACCCACGACCATAAGGAACATGAGCACCAACTAGAAAACAAAAACGAGAAACCCACAACATTATGGTTATCCAAGAAATGCAAAGGCTAATAAAAACCACTATCAATCCATGCAATCCTCTATGCTAATGACATATCATAATCATATAACCAGATGCATACACCTTGAATGCCAAAAGTAACAAGTAAATCATAAATGCAACTCGGTACCTACAAGGAAAGATAACTATAGCTATTGATCTCGATGTGCCTTTGTGCTTTCCTTCTTTCCTTTCTTTCTTTCTCCAAATCCTATGTGCTCCAATAATGCTCCAAGAAAACTCTAAGTGTGCAAGAGTTTGATAGAGAGAGAATAGAGAGAGAGCATCATGCTAAAACTGACAAAAAACCATGAATTGGTCCTCAAAATCCTTTTTATCATTGAGCCCTCTATTTTCCTCATTTTTCCTTAATTTTCCTTCAATTTCCTCCTCGTGTAAATCTGTGACCTTTCACCTTACTTTTCTACTATTTTCCATTATTTTCACAAATAAAATGCCAATTAATGCCTCTTTGTATTTTTCCTTCCCTTTGCCAATTTCCATAGCCATTTATTAATCAAGTGATCCCTATCACTATGTTTTTTTCCCAACATTCATCTTGTAATATGTGTTTGATCACCTTGGCCTTACTTTTTTCCTTTATCAACTTTATTACAAGGGTTTTTAACCAAGGATGTTATAGTGAATGTATTCCTTTCTATAAGCCAACAGTGGTAGGTAATTGCCTTCTCTAATGCATAACATTCCTGGTCGTGGTTTGCTTCCAAGCCCAAAATGAGAAACCTGCCACTCCTAATATGTCGGGGTATTTGTATTGATAGAAATGGTCTTATTTTTCAATACAAGTATCTATGCGTGGACAACCTAGTTGGCCAGGTGATTTCCATTTATGAGATGATTCTGGAAGAAGAGGATTCCTTTAGGCCTGATGTTATTAGTTAAGAACAAATTGATGTATCCCTCCAGTGGGCTTATATTGATCATTCATCTCAAAGGAACAGTATGTCAAGTGGGGGAGAAATTCTTTCTCTCTCCGATAATTATTATTTTTGTTGTAGGAGCAATTTGGGTCGAGGTTCAAATATAAATATATTGAGTTTCTATGTTTAAAAGTTTTGCTTACTTTTCCTCTTGAACAAGGGTGCTGATTGTTGCAGCTATTTAGTGACTTTTGTGTAGTTATAAATTGGTTCAATGAACTATCTATTTTTCTCATGCACACAATTACACCTATCCTGGTTAAGGTTATATTGAATAAGTGCAATTTTGATTATATCTCTTGTCATCATATCTACAAGGAGTGGAATTCCATCGTTGATGCTCTTTCCAAGGTAGCTGGCTCTTAGCAGAATTAGGGTTCATGGCAGATTCTTGAGTAGTTAAATGGATATCACTTTGAGTATTTTCATTGTTCCCTCATCGGGGGACCCACTCATATTTTCATGTGGACTTGATATTTCTCCTTAGTAGTTAACAACTTTGTGGTTTCTTGGCATCATATCCTTGGGAGCATGTTCACTTGTTTTGATTAGACAATTTTTTTGGTAACTATACACGACACTATTAACATTTTCCAGTCTCCATTCCAATGTGTATATGGTTGATAGATGTAATTTCTTCTAGTTTATTGTTTCAGTTCATGGCTAAAAATCTATGTTATTTTAGGCTTTTGTATTAAGGAAAATTATCATAGCCATATATGATGTACACTCAGTATTTTTGATATTCCTTTGGGAAAATACAACATGTAACTTTCATCTTCTATAAATTAAAATTACGATTTTTTCCTTGGGGAATAAATGAATTAGCTCAATGCAACATTGCAATAAAAATACAAAACATAAATTTAAAATGAATTTCTCACTATATATTGGATCATTTAAATTACATATCCTATAATGGATTATATCAAACCTTTGAATAACCTTGTTTACCTCAAGTACATCAAGCACTACAGATGAATACCATGTGCCACCCCATACCTTAGGCTAGAAAAATATCTATGGTTTAAAATTGGAATAGACTTCATGCAATCAAATAAGAAATGTAACAATGGGCCACCCAATACCATGGATAATATTCCAAGTGGAAGAGAAAAAAACCATTATGAAATTCACGTATAATGATTCAATGCCTCATTAATGGCCATTGAGTAAATAATCTGCATTCATAGATCAAGTGATGTATTTTAATCGTTGGATGGTTTTCAAGCCCTAATACCTATGTGTGGCCTATAATGTATGAATCTAATATGAATCCACTAATGAGGTTATGTATGCTAGTTTGATGCATCTTTCCCAATCCTTTAGCTTGGGATGCATGATTTACATCCTATGTCCCTTCGTTTCATTCCCTGACTATTGCTAAGTCCCTGAGATTGATTCAAGGTGCACAACACTTTGTAACAAATCTCATATTCCTAGTTGGAGTATAAATATGCCATATAGAGGTCATGCTTGGCTTTTTAAGGTCTCATCCATGAACATCATGATACAGAAGCTTGAGTTAGAGTCCATGGCCCTTGAATTAATCCTTCAAACATTATCAAAGCTTCACCAACTATCTATATTATGCAATACCTCTTAATGATACTCATATTTTTTGTGTGCAAGTAAATATCTCCTAAAGAGGACATATATGATTGTTAGTGCCCTCACTCATAGTTGTTAATTTGAGAAGACTCATTCAGTGATTAAGGCCCTCATTTTCCTACCCCATGATCATTAATGCCTTACTAATCTATTTTACATATTACCTCCTAAGAATGCTCATATTACTTGTTAACTCTAAATAATGCCTATAAATATCATGCATGGTGGTTTGGGGCATTATCCATGGCTAACAACCTCTATAAGCATCTCCAAGGGATCTTTTTTTATCGCTAAACCATTTTCAAGCCACCAATACCCATCCTTAGTGGGAAACACCTCCTAATAATGTTGTTATTCATAGTGGGAGGTTAAAGATCCCTTATAAATTTTATGTATGGTTGTTCCAGGCCTTGATCATGGTATTTTAGTTAAGCAGCCTCATTTAGAGCTTAATTCTCTCCCTAAGATTCCTCCCTAACTATTATCAAAGTTAGAAAATTAGTTTTTGGTGTGTAATACTTCCTTAAAATGTCCACATTCCATGTCAGAATATAAGGTCTCATATATGAATAATGGGGGTGATTTGAGAGCTTGTTCATATTTGTTCCACAAGCCTCATTAAAATCTCAATCATTTGTTTTCATCTCCTAGTCATTTTCAAAACCTTAAGACCCATTTAAAAATCCACCAAAATTTTTATATAATAGTTATAGATCTCTTTTAATATTTCATCTTAATATAATTCATAATACTTAAGTTTAAAAATCTTACATATAAAATTTTCATTATATACATATCTTTTTATAACTTAATTAACACTACAATGGTGTTTATGCTAGGCACTTCAAAATTCAAAGATTACAACATTATTGTAATTTCAAGTAGGAAGGGTATATTCTAACATAATAGCAACATAGATTCCTTTAGAAAACTTTATTCCACTTGGAAGAATGGAATGTAGTGATAGTCATAGTAGGATGGAATATTACAACATCACTATGTTGTAATTTCAAGTAGCAAGTAAAAGCTCTAGCATGATAACAACATAAAATAATGTAAAAAACTTTGTGTCATTTAGTAAGATGATGGAATATAATGGTAGTCATAGTAAGATGGAATATAATGATAATCATAGTTAAACAAGTCAATTGTTTATCTACAACCATAAGAGGAGAGAATATATGTATAGATGGATGAAGAAAGAGTCCGCTTAAGGTCTGTAATGGTGAATTTATGGTTGGTAAATTTGGTCAATTGCCATGATGACACTTGTTTGAAAATAAAGTATTTTGAAAGTCATATATCTTCAACCTCACGCGTTGATAAAAAAGCTAAGTTAATTTAAATAGCTATTTAAGATAATATAGATTAAAGAGAGATGAAGTAGGTTGAAGTGGTATATATTCAAGCCCATGGGTTGATAAAATAGTTAAGTTAATTAAGTAACTATTGAAGATGGTATTACTAAAATAGGGGTTGTGTTGGGAGCTTCAACATGGAAAGGGTTTATTTGTCAACCATATTGACATATTGTTCCTATCTAATGAATTTGGTAGCTTATGTATGATTACTGTCGAACAATGAGGAATATGATTAACCCACTTTATTTATACATGGCGCCAACGTGATTATATCTTACATGTGGTATACATGAAGATTAGTTCTTTTAGTTGTAATTTGGAACTAAAGATTTGTTTCAAGGGATATCTAGAGATTTTTTCTTATAATTGTGGTTGATAATAGATATCTAATTGGTTAATGAATACATTCTTAACAAGGAGGGTTGCATGACAGCTAGTCCCTGCCTTAAGGGGAGGAATACAGAGCAGGTTGTTGAGTAGGTTGACTTCGAAGTTAAGGCAAAGGGCTATGAGCAGGATTTTGTGGAGTTGGTAGAGAGTGCTCCCATCCATGGCCTAGCAAGTACAATGATCAGGATTTTGTGCAGCTGGTAGAGAGGGCTCCCATCCATGCCCCAACAAGTACAATGATGGTAGAGAGGGCTGCTATCCATGGCCTAGAAAGTACAATGATCATATTAGAAGAAGCTTATCAGCTCTTGCATTCAGATAGCAAACTGTTAGAATTAGCCACATGACACAGGAACTTAAATTTTGGCAATAAACACGATAAGCCAGACCTCCATAATTAGTGAAAGTAATTAGTAGCTTTATAATGCATAATATTACTAATGTCAATAGCATTTAGTGAAGTTAAAACTACTGATATATTCTGGTATTGAATCCATGCAAATATAGTCTGCCCATCCCATGTCTGGAAAAGGGTGATTAAAGAATATAAATTTGTGTTCCCACTGAGCAGACCTCCTGCCAGTATAATAACAACAACATAAACTCCTAGCATATCTGCATAATAAAAGAAAAAAAGAACTCACAAATTGTTAGCATAATGTTAGAAATAGTTATTAAGAATTTAATGTCTAAGATATTACTAAGACAGATATATTCCTATACTTCATTAACGAGTGGCGAGCATCAAAATTTCATTAACAAGTGGCAAGCATGAAAACAAAAACAAGTGGTTTGCATCCACAAGTGGCCCGTGTAGGTGAAATAAAGTGTGCTAAATGAGGATGTAGGTGACAAGTAGAGGTTTTGGCTATTAGGCACATTATGGCTCCCATGAAAATTCTATATCATGTTCAGAGATGAAAACTTAGAGCCTAAGGTAGCAATTTTTATCACTGTAGTGGTCGAACTGCTCTTATATTATAGGGCCTTCTTCCCCTACGTTGACTGGTATAATATAATGAGGTAACAGGCATGTTTCCTTTTTACTGGTGATTGGTGCCCCCGACGAAACGATAGTGGAGCTAGAAGCCCTGATCGAGCGAGCAATATAGTAGTTGTGGAATGCGATATATAAGTTAACATTTAGTTTTGCTTCTAAGTTGTTGAGTTCTTATTAATAGTACCTAATGCCCTATTATAATAAGTAGCAGAGGATGGATTATGAAAGGGCTTTTTAGATTAACTATTTCAACATAACCCTTTTGAACTTGGTTCAAAATAGGGGAAGCCTTACTTTGGTTCAATGAGAGCCACGAATAGATTAGGTAAGGACAACATGTTTTAGATGTTCTAGGTAAGGTCTAAATAGGGGGTGGGCTTGGAAACTTTGATTGGGGGCCTTACCTGAGTGAAAGATGAATAACTCTCATTCTGTTGGTAGCAAGTCCTACGTAGGTGGATTGTCGTTTTGGTTATTATCATTCTTCATATAGTAAACGTCCACAACTATAGAAGACAAGAGAATAGCTTCATTAAGGTAATATCAATATTCTAGTATTCATTCCATTCACCACTATATTATAGGGAAAGTCCACTTGAAGCAAGCCGAGGGTAGCTATTCTCATTCATAGTATAGAAAATCCTAATACTTTCATGAAGGTGATTTGTTAGTATGCCTGGTTGTACGTGTTCTCATAGTATAAAGCACATAAGCACTAAAGTGGGTGATTCCGCCACTCAACTAGATAACATGGTATTAAATTTGTAGAGACAATGATATAGAAAAATGATTAAAAAAATTGATATAAATTAAATTAAATATTAGAAAGGAAACATGGATGTGGGCATGCAAGGCTTGCATGTAGCCCACGTATCACCTCTCCACACTCTAGGACTTGTAATAACTATCTCGAACCTGGCCACCAAGGCTCACATGCTGCTACGCCCTGCTTATTCGCCTTAACTGTTATCCGTACAACCCACCTCCCTTCACTTTCACCTTGACGATGGTGCACCAGATTAGATATAAACCGGTTTTATAACCATCTGAGCATGTTATAAACACATTGTTTTGACCTAATATGTGGAACCCCAACTTCACAATGAAAGTCACTTTTTCCCTTTTCAGAATGGCTTTTGAACACAACTAGGGAGGATAAAAAAGCTATGACTGCTCGGATTGATGGTGTGGGTTAGCTGCTACATCTTGATGGGATCAATGGCTTTTAGGCTCAGTGCATGCTTTCTCGCTTTTAGAAATGGAATTCAAGAGTGAAATGTTTATGATGATAGTGCCTATGCTATTGATATTCTAAGCTTAAGTGATAGTAAGGGCTAGACTCCATTGGGTGAAAAGGAAGTAAGTAAAGGGTGAAAGTAAGGTCTTGACTGGTGCTTTTATGAGAAGGGTAATGAGGCTTGGGCATAAGTCTTTGGGACATGTCTTTATTGACATTGTGCTCAGGGAAGCAAGAAAACTTAAAGACGAGGTGGGACCTATAAATGGGGTATCTTCAATGATGGCTCTCGGGATTGTGTGTAGGCTTCCCTTTGGCAACGAAGTGCAGAAACTTTGTGCAATGACTATTGAGAAAATGGGTAAACTCCAAAACCCGACGTTGTGTCACAATTCCATTGTAAGGGCTTCAACAGCTTAGCTAAACTCCAAAACCTTACTATAGTGTCACCAATCCATTATAAGGACGTTGCATTGCATTGTAGAGCTTAGGATAATGTTAATAAAATAATCTTTGAAGCCATTGTTCTAAGAATAAACGATTAGATTGCTTACATTTATCGAGTCTCTTGCACTATTTTATAATTTCGGTGAGCTAAATGAAATTATGGCATTTTCTTATGATGTATGTCTGCATTGTGAATGTAGGGATGCAGCCTTCGTAATCAAACAAAAGGCAGGCACATTCTGGAAATAAGGGAAACACACATATGGCTATACTTACTAGAACAAGGGTAGGACTCAGAGCCCTCGGAACCAAAGAGCATGGCATGCAACAAAGCCCTTAGAACCTTAGATGCATGTGAAGGTACAAGAAAAATCCTTCTTGCCCCTTAAGGAGCTCTAGTTTTGGTCCATTATCATTCTCGCATAGCTGCTTTCCCATATATGTTTCATGTCTTGCACATTTCCAATCGCTAGAAGCTAGGAGGGTAAAAAATCACAACCAAACATAGGCGTATCCCTATTCATGCACTGCACAAGTAGAGACTTGAAATATCCAAAGGAAATTAGTTGTTTTCTTCCCCAACAAAAACAAAAGCCAGCAAAAGAAGTAAAGCTAGAAAAAGGAATATGAGGTACCTTTCAATTTCTCACCCATATTTGGCTACTGGTCCATGCGAATATCCCACATCATAGCGAGCAAGAGCAAAATCCAGCAAAAGAAGTAAAGCCAACAAAAGAAGTAGGGGAGGGAAAAACATGTATCACAAACACAAGGGCAGTACATGCGCATGTAGTAGGCTATGTGGTATCTGGTCTGGTTGCATGTAGTGAGCGTGTCCCTAACGTATATATCACTAACATATGTAAATAACCCAAACATTTAACTGAAATGAGCTAATGCCAGCATTAGTTTCACAATTGAAAATGCCAAAGAAACATATCAAAAAAACATGAAAATAATATATGAATGCCAAAGAAACATATCAAAGAAACATGAAAATAACATATGGTTATGGCTGCCTATCTCGGAAAGAGGCCAAATAAGATAGCAAAAAAAATTTCACTATGAAAAATATGTTGAGAGTCTTAAAACTTCGGTTATTGAAAACCTTAAACAGGTCAATTAATTTTAGTGAGCATCATATCGATTACTATAGTCCCTAGTCCCTGGAAAAGACTAATGATATAGTTAATAGGAAATATAGAGTAACTTTCTTATAAGGTAAATCCCTAATTTAAATATTAACATTTTATAAATTTACATATCTTAAGTTAACTACAGATTTTTATATATTTCATGAACAAAGACTAAAGTTAATTATTGGTGTTACAATGATGCTCAAATCTACAATCTTGTTAATAGGAAATATAGAGTAACTTTCTTGTAAGGTAAATCCTTAATTTAAATGTTAACATTTTATAAATTTACATATATTAAGTTAACTACAGATTTTTATATATTTCATGAACAAAGAGTAAAGTTAATTATTGGTTTTACAATGATGCCCAAATCTACAATTTGCATAAGCTCAGGTACTCTACTTGCATGCCATTAGAAGGAGTAGCAATCTCTAATCTTGGTATAACAGTGTGTGATAGTAACTGTTTTTCAAACAAACTCTCGAACGAAATAAATGTACGTTTGAAAAATTATGTCCACATACGTGCTGTACTGTAATTCTAGAGCATAATTGTATCTCAAAACATGTATTTGTGGCATTATAGTATATAATGTATAGCATCATTATATATATTCTACTGACTTCTCTACAAATGAAGTAGTAAGCGCTAAATACATAAGAGGCGTTCATGCCATTGGTAGAGATTCAAATCGTCTCCTAATTCTATTCTGCTGCATTGGCAACCCAGCTGTTGAGCATGCGTTTCAGGTCGTCTATCCAGCGTACTTGGCGTTAGAGCCTGTAAAAACAGTAAAACATATCATAAACTATGCAGCTGATTCTCTGAGAAAGGTAGATTGAATTCTATATTAGCTCGACTTTATTGCGTGGCTGGTTTGTAGACTATGATAGGGTGTTCACATAAAGATTAGGATTTTTTTTTTTTTTGGTTCGGTTTTTTGGCCGACACTTTGCTCTGTATTTTCTGCATTGTATTCAGCAAAATTGAATAATGAATGTTAATAGCGCAATCAAATATAATAGCTTTTATATTGAGATTGACATTCTTAGTACATCAATCGGAGCAGAGAAGTAATTTTAGTTATAACACCTGAAATTTGAATCGATACTTGATAACCTGGAGCAATCCATGGGAAAAATTACTATATATAGACCAGATTTATCTATAGCCCATTTCCCAGCCATCCCAATTTTTTTTTTTATAAAATCCATATAATTCTGCCAGAAAACCAAAAACATTAAAAAAACCCAAAAATATTAACAAAACCAAAAACACCAGAATTAAAAACCACTTCCAAAGAAAACTGAATCTAAATTAATTGACTTAGCTTAACTGATCCTAAATTATCAAGAAAAACTAATACTATTGACCAAATAAAATAAGAGAAAAAACAATCTATACAATTACGGCCGAAACCCAGAAACCTAATTTTATTAGCAAATGAAATAATTAAGAAAACCAAGAATATTAGGCTGAAAACCAAAAACATAATTATATTGGCAAATGAAATAATTAATAAAACCAACCATCACTAGAATTACAAAAGCAATGCATTTACTGATTTTTGACTTTTTAAGGGGAGAAATTTCCAATCGCATGGGTAAGTGGGAACACTGGAACCTCACATATTATTTGTTACTTAACATTTCATTTCACCGCACTTTAATTAAACTGCCTCTCTAAACTAATGCATTTATTAATTTACTAATACTAAATTTATGAAGAAAAATCAATATTAATAAATTCAAAAAAACCAATGCATATGCATTTTCATTAGTAACTATAGATGCAATATATCTTTAATCCCAAAGAAAATCAACACTCGAGGAAGGAGTATGCATATATATATATATATCCATGACTTAGGTACTATGAAGAACTTTGTCATTAGTGGAGGATCTATGGGAATGGAGAACGTCGAGGTCCTCCTCTTCCAGTACCTCATACAGCCTTGAGGTAAGAGTTGTAGAGTGCTTGTAAGTCATGATTTGGATCGAAAGCTGATCCGAACCACCTGCCTGGTCGATTTTCAGTGCTGGTAAAGTCGACGGCTGCCAATCAGTAGAATCAATTGATTCCACACATCGGCTCCCCTCTGCCATTTTGTTGCTATCTCAAGTGGAACTACCCTTGCTTGATGGGTTTAAAAATGATGGAGCACCTGGAACAACCGTTTGTCTTTGTGAGATAGAAAAAACAGATATACCCATAAACTAAAATTCAAGGACAAATTCTCTAAAATTCAAATATAGCTCCTCGGCCTTAAGGAAAAAGTACCATTACCTCAGTGGCCTTGGCCTTGGCCTTGGTTATATTGTGTACTGAAGGTTATGCAAACAGCAAACTTGTGTGTATTTCTCGCAGAAAATGATTTCTTAGGCTTCTCTTAGATCTAATATGCTTCTTGGTTGCAGCAATTACACTATATATAAAGCTTTGGTAGGCTTATATGTGTACGGTGTAAAGTCTAATATATGAGTAAATTTCCTTTGGTTTCAAGAGTTGCACATGGAAGGCATGAGTTGGCAAACAACACTAGAGGAGCTCACACGTGCGGATCACTAGGAGCTCCTACAAGCAAATATGCCACTTAGGCTTCACATTAAACTTCCATAATAAATAGATACACTTAGTTAAGGATAGTAAATCAAATCCCTGAATGATAGGAAGGCAATGTCCACGAAAAACACAATCATAACTACATAACAATAATTACCTAATCTCCATTAATTCTAACACTCCCTCCTAATGGAGAAAAGGTTCTTAAGCACACCTAATATGTCCCTAAACAAATAAAACTTCAGTCTTCCGAGAGGCTTAGTAAATATATCAGCCATATTATCACAAGAATTACAATATTCAAAACAAATCTCTTTGGACCACACCTTTTCCCTGAAAAAATGAAATTTTGAGTGTCTATGTGATTAGTGTTTTTATGAAACACAGGATTGTAGGCTAGTTTGATGGAGAGTTAACTATCACAATTGATAACTGTAGCTTCTCTCTGTTTTGCTCCTGCATCTTGGAAAAGTTTGTGCAACCAAACTGCCTCACATGTTGCTGTACACTTAGCTTGATATTCTACTTCTACTGAGGATAAGGCTACCATATGTTGCTTCTTGTTGCACCAAGAGATGACCTCAGACCTAATGTTGAAGGTGTAACCTGTAATTGATCTTCTATCATCTAAATTTCTGTGATAACTGTTGCTTGATTTCTTTAATGAGATTGTTTGCACTCCCTATCATGATCAGATTATCTACAAATAAATAAATCAACACTATTTGTCCCTCATCATTAAACACAATATACAAATTGGGATCATTGTTACTCCATTTATACCCATGCATGTGGAAACATGAGTCAAATTTTTCGTACCAGGATCTAGGAGCCTCACTTAAACCATATAAAGCTTTCTTTAATCTACATACTAAGTGCTCTTCTCCCCTCTTAACAAACCCCTCAGACTGCACTAAGTATACTTCTTCTTTCAAATCACCATTTAAGAAAGTAGATTTAATATCTAATTGATGTATTTTCCAATGATGCTTAGTGGATAAAGCAATAATCAATTTAATGGTATTTAGTTTTGCAACAGGGGTAAATGTTTCCTCAAAATCAATACCTTCTTTCCTTTGCAACCAACCTTGCTTTATGCTTATCAATAGACCCATCTGCTTTAAATTTCAACTTAAATAACCATCTACCACCTATGGGTTGTTTATGATGAGGAATCTTTACTAGATCCCAAGTATTTTTTTAATAATAGATTCATATTCCTCCTTCATTGCTTCCTTCCATTAAGAACTCTTACTAGCTTCATAAAAATTACAAGGTTCTGCAATGTTTAACATACCAGTCATGAGCGCACAATCCTTATATCGAGCTGGTTATTGTTTCAGCCTACTCGATCTCCTGAGTAGTGGAGGTTCAACTATTTTGTTGTGTTCTTCTCTTTGTGGATTGAACGCAATTTCTTCCTCTTTATCCTACTGTTGTTTGTATTACTCACTAATCCCTGTTTCACTATCCTCATGTGAAAGTAAGTGTACATGCCATTCTTCATTGTTTTGAACAGGATTCCATCATCAACCTGTTCATGGAATACTATGTCTCTACTAACAAACACTTTGTGAGTAGAAGGATCAAACATTTTCTAAGCCTTATACTCACTGCAGTATCCAATGGAGGTACATTTAATGGCCTTTGACTATGTCTCTACTAACAAACACTTTGTGAGTAGAAGGATCAAATATTTTCTAAGCCTTATACTCACTGCAGTATCCAATGAAGGTACATTTAATTGCCTTTCAATCTAACTTCATCATGTTCTCTTTGGGAACATGTGCAAAAGCTTTACAACCAAATACTCTAAGGTGACTCATTGCAGGCTTGAAGCCAAATGATGCTTCAAAAGGATTTTTATAATCAAGACTTTTAGTGGGACTCATATTCTTCAAACACACTGCAGTATTAACAACTTCTGTCCAAAAACCATTAGTTAGATTGTTACCTTTCAACATACTACAAGCACAGTCTACCAGTGTTCTGTTTTTTCTCTCAGCTACTCCATTTTGCTGAGGAGTGTAAGCTGTTGTAAACTGTTGTTGTATCCCATGCTCTTTGTAGTATTTGATGAAAACCCCTTTCTTGAATTCTTCACCTTGATCTGATCAAAGAATCCTAATGAGCTTTCTTGTCTACTTATCAATCATGTTTCTAAATTGCTTGAAATACTCAAAAGCATGACTCTTCTGTTTAAGAAAATATACACATGTGAATCTTGTACAATCATCAACAAAGATTAAAAAATGGTAGGCCCCAACTAACGATCTTGTCTGCATTGGGCCACATAAATAAGTGTGTACAAGTTCGAGTATATCCCTCTGTTTGCTATCTTTAATAGCAGGAAATTCATCTGTAGGTTGTTTACCGAATGCACATGCTTCACAATCAATATGCAACTTTTTCAAAATAGGAAGACCATTTACCATACCTTTGTTCTGCAACAGAAGAAGGTCACTGAAATTGATGTGTTGAAGTCACTGATGCCACAAATGTTCAGCAAACTTATGTGATGACATCAAGGCTTGTTGTGGTGTACTCTTCACATCTAGTTTGTAGAGTCCTCCTATGTGAATACCTATATCAATAGGCTTCATCTCGTCTAACAAGTATTTAATAATAAAATGAGATTTAAAGAATTCTACCTTGAGACCTTGATCTGTAATCTTTGATACAGAAATCGGGTTCTTCTTAATACTAGGAACATACCACACATCAGATATATTCCTGATATTTCCATGAGGTAGAGTAACAAGAACATCTCCATGTCCCTTGATCTCATACCCTCTATTATCTATAAGGTATACTTTTACTCCACTGTTGGATTCTCTAAAAATTCTAAACCATTGTTTTTTACCTGTCATATGTGAGGAGGCTCTAGAATCTATGAACCAAATATATGATTCATCCCCCTCAGTAGCTAAAGCAGCCTCAACCTCAGCCATGAACAATCTAACATCCTGATTCTGATATGCATCTGCATCAACCAGATGACCTGCATGTCTTCTCTGCGTGTACCTCTACCCATCTGCCTTTTTCTTATCGAAAAATTTAGCAATGTGGCCTATCTTACCATAGTAAAAGCATTTAGGAGCATAGTCATGTTTATGCAAGGTCATACCTTATGGTGTCCTTTTCCATGATGCGCTGCCTCTTCTTTGATCAGCCACTACTTTCCATTTTGGCTTGAATTTGCACATCAATGGAAGATCTAGATTTTGAGGTTTGAGAGCCAATCTCTTTTCCTCTTCTTGTAGAAAAATCCTAGTGCAATCTTCAAATTCTAGAGGCTTTTGTCTTGAATTCAATCTACTTATAAACATCTGATAATCATCCATCATGCCATTCATAGTAATTTTCACCAGATCATCATTTGCCATGGTCTGACCCATATCAGATAGTTTATCTTTAGCTTCCTTTATCCAGGATTTGAATGAAGAAACAAACTCATTCTCCTCCATCTTGATTGAGAGAATATTCTTCCTAAGGTACAAAGTTTGTCTAGTGTTCTTGATCTCATATATCTCTTTGAGAATTGTCGAGATGTCATTCATTGTCTTGCAATCTCGAATGTGAGGGATGATGCAATCTTTGACTGATAACTTAAGTAGCACCTTTGCCTTCATCTCCCTTTTCTCCTAGTCCTGAATTGTTTTATTCGATCCACTAGTTGTAGTAGTCGGCTTGACTTCATCACCGGTGGCAATGCCATAGGCATTCTATCCCTCATGCAGAGTATGGAGCTTGAATTTCCAATTTGTGTAATTGGAACCATTAGGCTTATTACTCTCATTGAGATAAGCTTCAGCGATTTGATTATTCATCTTGAATGAATAAAATCTCCAACAATTTAAGCAACCCTCAAATGTTAAAAAGAAAATACCCTGATCGCTTAGAATTTCCTTCGCAAAAACAACTGCCTTGAATGATAATAATTCCTCTAATTTCAAAGAAACTCTAGATTTTTTTTTTTTTTTAAAGATCACTCCAAATTCTCTTAAAATAAAAAAATACACACCGCTTTCTTTTTATTAAAAATAAGGAGCTCACTAACTAAAAAATAATCCACAGATTTCTTTTCTAAATTAAACCTTTGAAAAGAACTTCAATTAAAGAAATAATTATCTGAACGATAGGTCCAGCTCGCAACTTTGGCAATTAGCTTCCAAGCTAGCCCACGCAGCAACACTAGGCGAACTCCTCTCTACCTTGCGGCCTTCCAAATGTTGTTGGAGCCTATTCCTTGCAACTTTGCTAGCATTGTATTGACCTCCACGCAGCTTAAAGACAGAGCCTCCTTGGCTTCACCATCAAATAGGTCCAGAGGCACGTATCCATCATGTAGTCCTCTCATGCAGCGACTAGGAGATTCAGAGCTACGTAGCCAAAAAAAGAACGTAGACTCCTTCCTCAACATAAAAATGCAGTCAACCATAGACTTTCAACACACATCTAGGTCAACCACACAGCCAACAATTTAACTCATCCATGATGGTATCGATGTGATTACTCTTCAGCTCCACGTGACAATGTCACATTCCTCAACTCATTGTACAGGCCTCTCCTTCTTGCAACTTTGATATCATGTCAATAGTTGCACATGGAAGACATGAATTGGTAAACAACACTAGAGGAGCTCACAGGTGCATATCACCCAGAGCTCCTACAAGAAAATACGCCACTTAGGCTTCACATTAAACTCCCATAATAAATAGATACACTTAGTTAGGGATAGTAAATCAAATCCCTGAATGAGAGTAACTAAATGTCCAAGAAAAGCAAAATCATAACTATGTGACAATAATTACCTAATCTCCATTAATTCTAACATTTGGCTTACGAACCACACAAGATTCTCGTTACTTAGGGCAATGACATCAGTTTTGTGTGATTTATCCTCATTGACCTATTTTAAACTGGTCCAAACATAACCAGAATATTGGCATGTCAATGCTATTGTTCGTTAATCAGACAAGTTGTGATTGATTCTGATCTTCCCAGGAGAGAAGCATAGATCGTGACTATACAGAGATCGATCAGGATTCCATGGAATGATTTGATAAGACTTTATAACTTTTTTTTCTAATTAAATAATTTATATTGCACAAATATGTGATGACTCATGTTTATTAGTTGCATAAATATTGTCACGTCACATCTAACTGGCATATTATATTGCAATTTAATTCTTATATGGGTATTGTCATTGTGTAGTTTGACATGTGCAAGTTTTAATGGAAACTATAAATATAGGTTTGCACACCCATGGATTGCTATATATTATGAGATGATTAAATTTTTAAAAAATATACCAATCAAATTTGAATGTGTAGGGTCAATGGAAATATGGTTTATTTATGTAAAATTACGTAATGTAAGATTATAACAAAAGTACCATACTTTCATTAAATTATATAAAATAAAAAACTTATAAATTAAAAGTAGTTCACTAGAAAAGTTTAATTAGTTCACTATACTATGA
>APFE030109545.1:36771-75052 GCA_000404065.3 Pinus taeda | reverse complement strand
TGGGTACCTAACATTGATACATATTTTCACGAACAAAATTTATTTAACTTTTCACCTTAGTTGAGCTTCAGAAGGGTATTGGTGTATAACATCTCTATGTTTTCCCTATTTAATCACACTTATTTTTACTTCAGTCAGACTAGTGGAATTGAGTCATGCATGCATGAGTTTTACTTCTCTTCACAATGAGTGGAGTCATGTCTGAGACATGAAATAGTTAAATGATGATTGCATGTTGATTTTATAGTTAAATAGAAGTAGTTGTTACTTCAATTCAATAAATTCCTACTTGTGCATGTTGATTATATAGTTATCTATGGGATTCTACTAGTTCAGCTAACTAGTTAACTAGTTTTCTTAACTAGTTAACTACGTCTATAATTGAGAGATGTTATCCATGAACTATGACACCCAACCAAGGAATATCTCCTCATGGAGGATATATATCATTGTAGTGTATCATTTTTTTCTATATAGATATAGAGATAAATTAAATTATAATCTCCTCTAACCTTTATCTATTAGCTTTTAAATGTTACTTTTGTTGACACCTAGATTCTTTGTGGGGGTAACACAAAATTTCAAATGAACCACCTCATTGCTTTATTCCCAATGTTGGTAAACTCAAGGTTTCCAATATATTGAATTTAATGTTCATGTGTTTTCATCCCTCAATTATTTCATTTCTATCTGAAGTCGAACTACCCTTCCTTGATGTGTTTACAATTATGTCAGAAGACAGAGTAGTTGGAATAATCGTTTATTCTTGTGAGATAAAATAGACATAACCTGAAACTAAAATTCATGGAAATATAATTTGAAATCAAGTATTGTTTCTCACCCTTTCATTAATAAGGAAAAATTATTGTTACCTCAATGGGCTTGTGTATTATGGACTGAATGTTTGTAAACAACAAATTTGATTTTTTGAACTTTTTTTTTCTGAAACTTCTATGAACATATGAAGTTATGGCAATGTAAGCTTCATCAGTTTTTCACCAAGTAACCAATATGAGTTTCATATATTTTTCACTAAGTAATATTATAACATGTGAGTCAATTTAGATTTACATTTATTGAAAATTAAATCAATATATTTCCTAGTATACATTTATATAGGGGTATTCTTAACTTTTCAAGACATTTTAATATCGGGGATTTTTCCTAGGGTGTGTGGAAGCAATTGGGTTGTTAAAAAATAGGTATTAGGAAAGGGATTTGGTTTAAATTAGGTGTCAAGAATGGTTGAATTGGTTATATTGAAGAAAATGAAGTTGATTTATTTTTCCGATGTTTGTCCAAGTATTATTAGAATGACATGATGTTATCATAATAAGAGGTATTAAAAATATCATACAAAATTGTTATCTAAAATTCTTATTAAAAAGAGGGAGTTTGTAATTGGAAAATTGAATTGAGTGTAAGACAAAAATATTTTGGGAGATATTCTTCAATATCTAGTGAAACTAAGAGTATTTTTAATATCATGTGAGTGCACATGCTTTGTCATAAGCTCATTGAGTGAACCTCCATCAAAGTGAAAATAAAAAGAATAATAAATGATAAGTGAAATTGCATGGTCAAGGTCATATTTTTATTAGGTATCAATGACCAACTATATTATAAGTATATAGAAATAGGTTAAGAGATAACTTAGATAAGTTTAGCGAGGATAAATAATTTTTATTTATTTTTTTATTTTTTATATTTTTTTTAATTTTTTTTTTTATTTTTTATTTATTTATTTTTAATTATTTTTTATTTATTTTTTATTTTTTTTTTTCACTTAGACACAAAACTCTATTTCTTATCTTCTCATAGAATCATAGTAAAAGCCCCATTTCATGTCGTTATTGGCCTATCGTTTTCAGTGATATTTATATTATATTTCAATATATATTTTCAACTTGATGCTCATATTTGGATAACATATATTTGAGCTTATGGCCATCAATAAAATATGGGTGTCAAAATCAATTATTACATGGTGGTATGGGGATATATTCGTGGTTGTTAAACTTGGGAAGTCTCATTTAGGTTTCATAAGTTTTTTTCTTTCCTTAACTATTGAAAAGTCTTCAAGACTAGTATATGGTGAGAAATACCTCATAGTGATGATCATAGTTTTAGTTGTAGTAAAATTATTCATTATAGATGACACATATAGTGGTTTCAGGGTTCATCCATGGATATGGATATGGATCATCCTTGTTTGTTTCCTAGTTTAGTTTATTTCATCCCTAACCATTGTTCAAACCATAGAACCAATATATTGTCTGAAAAATAATCTATTTGATGTTATATGCTTAGTAGGATACAAAAAATACACTACATTTGTTGTGTTTAAGGATATTTATTATTTTTCAATATGGAGGCATCATTTAGGGCTTAGTTCCCATGATTTCATGGATTAATAATTTGGAAAGCCATAAAACTAGTTTTTGGTACATATTACCTTACAAAAATGTTTGTATCCTAAGTAAGAATCCAAATATCCCATATAGAGGTCATATGTGAGGGTTATATTCATTTTTCATGGTTCTTAAGATGGAAAGTCCTCCTTGAGGGCCTTTTAAGGTCCAAATTTGGTTTTCCTCCCATCGGTCCATATCGATGGCCTGGAGATTGGTATATGATATGCAAAACCACTTAATAGAGATGATATTCTTAGTGAGAGGCTAAGGCCAAAGATATTTATAGAGGTTAATTGTAGTTATTTAAGTCATCATTCAAGGTCATGTAATTTTTTGCTTAAACCCATTGTCTAGATCCCATGACCATTGCCAAATTCCCATGACCTATTTGTTGTCCATGAAACAATGTAATCATAATAATAATCCAAGTGTGAGTCCAAAGATCCTTTACAGATACAATTTGTGATCAGTGAAACCCTGGTTCATTTCCTTCAAGATGGATATGCTTTATTTAGGTCCTAAAGTGCTTATTCTAATATCCAAACCATCGTAAGCCCCCCAACATTATTATGTTGGGGAAAAAATATCGATGGTACTAATATTTCCAATGTGAGGCCAAGTATCCCCTAAATAAACCTTTTGTTGTGTATTGACACCTCATTCATCTCCATAGAGATGGAGAATCATCATTAAGGGCCTAAGGCCCTTGCTTTCATTGTGAGACCATTGTCATAACCTGGAGACTAGTATATGGTACAAAACATCACCTAACAACTCTAATATTATTATTCAATGTCCAAACATTCCATCTAAAGTCATTTTTGAAATTTGTATGCCTCATTCCTGGCATTCAATCCAAGAAACTTTCTCTTGGGCCTAAGTCACCAACATTCATCATTTAACAACTCCCAAGGCCATGAGTGCATTATTTGTTTTAAAAAGCCTCACAATGGCACATATATTCTTAATGGGACAATAAATATTCCATGCAAAGTTCATGTATGATAGTTTGAGCCATTGCAATCATTAAAGAAACTTTGAGTTATAAATTAGGCCTCCTAAAAAAATAATATAATAATAGTTAAACTAATAAAATAAGAATTTGTGAATTTTCAAAGGGAAAGATATTTTCTTTCTTTAGAAATACATTTATTCCTAATTTATATGGTTATGGATGTATCGAAATTTTGTAGATCGGTTACTTAGGTCCACATCAAAGGAGTTATGCAACTAAAATTTAACTAAAACCTATATATTTTTATTTCCCTCCCTCCAAAGCTATATACCCTTATGGACGACATAATTATCTCCTATTGGTTTCTTAAAATTAATATTGATAAGATATATATTTTTTAGAGACCGGTTTATGACCTCGAAATTTATCTAGTGGTGCATTGAACCAAAAAAAAATTATTCAAGATTTAATTCCCTTTATTCAAATCCCTATCCATTTTCCCAGTGCCCTTAAACCCATCCATGGTAAACAAAGCCTCCCTTTGATGTTTGTATTCCAAGTGGGATGTTATATAGTTTTTGTAAAGTTGTTTAGTTCCTTGATCATGGTTATTAAACTAGGAAGCCTTATTCACGGCTAAGAGCCTTGTTTTATTATTTTGAACATTATAAATCCTCCAGCCTTGTTCATGTTGCATAATATCTCCAAATGGTTCTCATATGCATATTAGGAGCCTAAATATCATAAAAAACCTATAATGGGTTGTGGTTCAAGGCCTCATACATGGAAATCAAGTCTATGAAGCATCATTTAGTGTCTTAGGTCATTAATTTTTTCCCTCAACCATTTTCAAAGCCTTGTTACCCACAAATGATGTAAAATAACTTGTAATGACTGTCATATTCATAAAGGGAGACTGAATATCCCTGCAAAGGTCATGCATGTTTGTTTTAGGCCTTGTTCATGGTTATTGAGATGAGAAGATTTATTTAGCACTTAAAGCCATTGATTTCCTCCCTTTTTAATTAGGAAGGTCTAAAAGCCAATCCATGGTGCATGATAGCCCTTAATGGAAATCATAGCCCTAGTTAGAGTTTATACATCCCATATAAAATTCATATCCTTTATTATGACATTTAATTTTAAGAATCCTCATTTATGACCCAATTCAATTATTTTAGTCCCCTCACCTTCCTAAGGTACCCTGATTAGTTTGTTTCTGAAAATTCATGTCATGGAACTCATATTATTAGTTTGAGGCCACAAATACTCCACATAGATAATGTGTCTTTTAGAAGAACTATCCACAATCACCTATCCCATTAAGTATCATTTATGGAATGAGTGACTTGATTTAATCCCTTTAGCATTTCCAAGACTTCTATTCTCATATACAATATTTAATAGCTCCCAAAAACTCTCAAATTCCTAATTGGAGGCCTAATGTCCCCAATAGAGGACATGTAAAATTTTCCAAGGATTTTCTCATGGCCATTTACCTTACATTCCTCATTTAGGCTTTAAGGCTATTGCTTTCATCTCTCTACCATCTACACTACCTCAACACTCTTTGGTGGTATGAAATGCCTAATAATGATGCTCATATTCCCTATAAGATTAAAAACTAGGTTAAAAAGGTAATGTATCATCATTTTAGGATTATGTCCATCACTATTAAGCTTAAGAAGCATTGTTCTAAGACTAGGGATGCATTTAAGGATTTGATATTTATAAAAAGTTTATAAAGAGAGATGAACATTATAATCGAATTCAAGCTTCTATGATCCATAACTTGTTAATGAAGAAATTTTGGAAAAAATCACATTGAGATTATTTGGTCAACGCGTTTCGAACCAGCTAGTGTGGTTCATCTTCAGGACAACATGAAGAAGCAGATCTCAGAGGATGGTTAAATAAGGTGAAAAGAAAACCTAACGGCTAGGTTGTCTTTTCACCTTATTTAACCATCCTCTGAGATATGCTTCTTCAACTTGTCCTGAAGATGAACCACACTGGCTAGTTCGAAATGCGTCGACCAAATATTTTCAATGTGATTTTTTCCGAAATATTTTCATTAACAAGATTAACATTATGTTGAATGTCCATATTAAAGTAATCCAATTGCTTAATTTTCATAGAAAAATATAGTATAGCAACTCACGTAAAATTCCTTATTAAAAAAACTTATTAACTGATTTCTTTTAATTAAATAATTTAAATTAGATGAATATCTATAATAGGCATTTCTTATGTTGGGTAAGTATTATGATTATTAATGTTATTAATGTTATATATAACATGCATATTTTATTTCAATTTACTTCTTATACATGATTGACTATCATTATAGTTTTAGATGTGTACATTTGAATGGAAAATATCAAAAAAGCATTTAGGTAGACATTGCTATATATTTTGAAACTATCAAGGTTCAAACATTACCCCAGGGAATCATCCAATTGAAGGGCTGATGAAAACATTATTTACTCACATAAAATCAATGCAATGAAATGCGATACTATAACAAAAGTACTAAAATAGAATTCATTCGCTAAAATTAAAGGTTCATGAGCTGAAAAAATGATTATAACTACAAATCATATAATATATTATAGTAATAGATAAGGAAAATATTACGCCAAATATACATGTATTTACTTATAGATTAACACCCAAAAATCACATGATACATAACAAAGGGAACACAAATACACTTTCTATATACTCCAGATAAGTAATAATAGAATGTGCAACACTTATAAAAAACATTAAACCAAAAGTTAAAATGTATTTTGAACTAGATAATTGGCTACTTAAGTTGTTACCAATGCACTAGGGTATATTCCTTTTAATCTTTGTTAAGTCAATAAATTTTAAAAACTACAAATTGAAAAAACATATGTAATCACAATTCATAATATTAACTTGTTGATGGTGTTGAAAATCCGTCAACCAAGGGGATATTCCCCATATGAAGTCTCAATAAAAGCTCACATCGTTTGGTGTAGGATTCCCATCCAGTATAAAGGCCCGATTGCCAAATCCTTAAATATTTTCTTCGTCTCTAGATGTTTGCACAAGGAAGTGATGCAATGGTGTCTTATAAAATCAAGGGAGGTGTGCCTCATGAGTGTGAGTGTGCAGTTGCAATTGTTTCAAGTTTCTTCTACATCAAAAGGGAGAAAAAAGTGAGCCTCTAAGTGAGAGGTATAGTAAAGCCTAGGAAGAGACAGACATGAACAAGAAGGCTCCATCTAACATCCAACAAAATAGTCCACAACGATTGTGATAGTCCTTACAACCAAAAAACAAGGAAGTATTTGTTGAGTATCCCGCGGAATAGTCCATAAGGATGGGACAAAAATAACAATCATTACATCACATTATCAATAACATAAGCACTAAAATAACCGAAATAGTTCAACTATCTTAGTAGATGTGAAAGAAAACATGAAATACAAACATCCACATAATAGTCTTACAAAAATTCATAGTCCATTCATGAAGAATGTGCTAGCCATAAAAGGCCTTTGTTATTAATAAAAATTTCTAATACACATGTTTACAATCTACATCACTAGCGCCACTAGTGGGACATTGGAGCCACTCCTTTCTCCTCAAAGAGCTAGCTGGTCTCTCTCACACCTTACGGGAGGAGCCAAGGTGAAAAATCTTTTTCTCATAAAATGAGGGGGTATATATAACCAAAAGGTGATGCTTCCCCATTGTGACTCTTTGACTACCCTCATGAATGTGTAACTTTCTATGACTTTTCAACTTACATGACTCTTCATATTTATGTGTGTCCTTTGAACATCCACTTTACAATACATTTGGATAAAATATACACGGTCCACAATAGTGATGTGGAATATGACTACTCATGATATAACATGACATGACACCACTGACACAGATTGCTTTATTATGTGTAAATTTCAGGTCATTGTTGCTACTAAGTGCTAGATGTCTTCTTGGATATGCTTTATCTTCTCCTCCACAAGGCTTGATAATGTGGAGCCTTTAGTGATCTTAAATCTTGGATGGTAATTTTAAACTTGTGTCTGCTTACTTCCTCTTGATAGATCCACTTGTGAGTTCAGCTGTAAGAGAGTCTTTAGGCATGCTTACCTCCTCCTTTTGCTTCTTCATCATATCACCATGAATTGATAATGTACATGTTCCTCCAATTCACTCATGATGGGTTGACATCAATTGAAAACCCCCTAGTCTAAGATGATGCATTATTATCCATGAAATGAGCCTATCACATGTCATAGGCTGGGAGACCATGATCACTAAGACTACATAGTGTGAATCTTAGGCCAAAGTGAGAGAAATTGCTGCGCATTCCTCATGGAAGGAAAAATTTGCATAGTGGCCACAAATGGAAAATTTTGGGTAGTGGCCACTGAGGGAAAAATTTTCTTACTGGCCATTGAGGGAAAATATTGTGCAGTTCAAGAAGCTAGTGAAGGTTGTGGGATGGGACCCTCAGAGGAAAAAATGTGCACTTCCTAGAAGGGAGGAGGAGTGGGAAGCAGAGAGGCCTGAAGGGAAGACTTGCGTAGTTTTTGAAGGTAGTGAGCTCTGGCTAAGAGAAGGGAATTAGAAGAAGAATATATGTTGTTTTGGAGGCCAATGGAGGCTTGTATCTTTGTGCATTTTGTAGTTCTAGTAGGCAAGGGAAAAGCTTGAGGGTTGAAGGTGTGAAGTGTGCACTTCTAGGAAGAATTGTAGGCACAACTGCGTAATTCTCGAGGTCAAGGGAGACAGTTGGATTCTAGAATTGCACAACACAACAACCATGGAGGACAGTGAATGTGCACTGCATAGTTCCAGGTAGCTAGGTCACATCCAAGATAGCTAAGACTGCACAATGTGTAGCTTAGTGAGGGCTTGGTGAAGCTAAGTTTCCCAATTGGGAATATTTTCCAAAAATGGTGAAGTGTAGGAAGGGAGATGGACTCATGATGAACATGGACTGTGATCACACACTTAGCATACTTTGACAATACGATAAGATAGATCATTGAAACAAACAAGCAAATCACTCCCCTATGGGTGACTACCTCATGACAAGATGCCACAAGTGCGACACTTAAGATAGATTTTGGGACGACTTTGATAAAACTTGTACAACGACACTGAAGTCTTTGTGTATGGATTTCATCGATGCTTACATGATTAGTAGAAATCATATACACAAAGACCAACCTTTGAAACCACTAGAAACAGGCTCACAAACATTATATAATAGACAAACATGCCAAAATACTATAGTTAATCCAACAAGAAAAAGGGGCCTAAGAACTTCAAGAAAGCTCATCGAATGAGCTTGAGAGTTTGAAAAAATAAAGGAAAATACTAGGGTAGGCTCCAAAATTTAAGTACAATACCAAATTTTAATGGGTGTTGTAGCAGCTATAACACTTGGCAACACACTGGTTTAACTCCAGCTTCTCTGTCTTGGTTACTTCTTCTGTGTAGGGCCTTGGTTCCTTAGGAAGTATTGATTCATCATGTAGATCACTTTGGTCTTCCCACTTACCCAATGGGTAGACATGGTCCCCTCTATACCTTCTCAGTTGAACACAACACAAGATTCAGTGTAATCATAATGTTTCGAGTTAGGAAGGGTAGTTTAGCTCGCGGGCTTAATATTTTCATAGTATTGTTTTTCATATATAGTGTTTCTATATTACTAGCATTCCTGGACACTACCCTGACAGAGTGACACAGGAACACACACATTTCTCCACTTCCAGCGAACCTAGACAATACTCCGGTGGAGTTGCTTACTTCACCTCTCTATGTAGGAAGCCTTTCAATACTTTTTCCTTCATTTATTTATTTAAATATAGCTATGAATAAAAGATTATTTATTTTGGGGCAAAAAAGGTATCCCAACATATTGAGAGAAGAAGAGGTTGTTCCTTTAGAGAAGCATATAGAGACCTGTGATTTAGGTTTTCTCATTTATATTTTCCCCTTCTCCATTTCTATTAATTGGATAATATCAAGAACACCAACATAAACCAAGTATAGTTATGAGGTTCCTAGACTGATGTGGCTTCATGTTTGGACCATAAATCTCCTTATAGACGAATCATAGTTTTTGTTGGAACTTCATTGACCAAAAGGTGTAACCAACGCAAGAAATACTAACGAAGGGCTAGCCAAATGTTGAAGTGTAACAAGACTCTTTATAGTTCGACCACACACATACTAGGAAGCCAAACTAGGTCCAGGAACAACACTTATTCACATGATGAACACACAAGGAGAAACTCAAGAAGAAAGAAAACAAGACAAAAAGAAATAAAACACACATTAAATAAACAAAACTGAAGATAAGAGAACAAAATGGCTAAAGAAAACATGATCTAGAGGCAGAATAAGAAAATGAGGACAAACTATAGGGAATAAGTGCAAGAAATGGGACATTATGATGTAACTAATCCTACTCCTAAGTTAACAACTAGAACATCGAGGTCACGTAAAATGAAATTTCCAGTGAATACTTCATAGTCGTTCTTGACCTACATCGACAAATACATGAATAATTAAAAAGATAAAAATTGATGTGCAACAAAATATATAAAAACTTGAAAAGCTTTCACAAGGAAAGGAACATCTTTCCTGTGGGCCCAAAGGTGTGTCACACCCACTACTTTCATCCAATTCACATGCTTAACATTTCGATGAATACCAGTTTTGAACAAACCTTGAAGGATTCTTACGGATGTGTATTCATCTACACTGAGCCCGTTAGCAAGTGTGAGGAAATATTGAAACTTATCGTTCGCTACAAAGTTTTCTAGGTAATATTTTTCTATCCGTTCAATGATTGGATTGTAAAATTCATGATGGCCCTCTTAAAAACCCCGAAATCTTGTAAAAGGTGAATTATCAATTAGAGGAGTGGGATTACGATGGTGATATTGTAAGGAAAAATATATTTTATCATTCTCAGAAATTCCAAGACAACGAGGACCTACCATAACCATCAGTGAAGGCTGAAGTGCCTTGCCTAGTTCATAAAAACTTGAATAGAGAGATGTTGAACAATGAAGATCAAGGGGTGTGAAACAAATTTCATTGGATGTGTTGATGAGAAGATGATAATTTGAATGAAAGTCACCAAATACAAAATACGGATCGAATGGGTTGATTAAAGAATCAAATTCCTAGTTTGTGATAAACAAAGAAAAATCAATTTGAATAGTCTCGTGAATGCTCTGAATAATCGAACCAAGTTCCCTGTGAGACAAATATGGCAAACCATTTTCCTACAACTGATGACAGATTGTACAAGCATCACAGTCTTTAAAAGAGTTTAAAAAGGATGCCAACAACACAAATACATGAGGCTAGTTGGGACATGGTGAATGGAAAATAACTTGATTCATGACACAATTTGTGCATTCATTATTACTTAAGAGGATTTCTGGTGTGATGAGAGGACAAATTTGCAACATCAAATTTGTAAGAAGACCCACGAGATGACCATTAAGGGATAAATTTGATAGTTATGATTCCTTTGGGAAAAGATACTCCTTGGAATGATCAACCTCACAATTCCATGACTTTACGTGAGATGCACATTCCCAACCTGAGTTTGATGTGAGATATTTTCATGAAGATCAACAAACTGTAGAAAATTCTTGAATTTGGTTAGAAGTAAAATATTGAAAATTTGAAAGCTCACACCCGGAATACCAAACATTTTTCACAAGGAAATTTACATTGAGTGAAACCTTGTAGAGAGATGGATTGAACGAGAGAAACCAAATCCAACTTAGTTCGAGGGGTTTACTAGAGTCGTGAGATCCTGACATAACCATCAATGGTAGTTGAAGTGCCTAGACTCCTTGGTAGGTTTTGGAACTTCCTAGGATTGTAGAATCACATTTTAAATCTTGGACCAGATCATGCATGGTTTGAGGATCACTGTTATCATTGGTTTCAGTAATACCACTGCTCATCAGATAGCAGCCATTTCTGTCACATATTTTACCAGATTTTTCAACTTTGGGAACTAGATTTCTCAAGTCGGAAAACTCTTTTGATCTCAAATTCAAAGATAAATGAATTGGTGAGATCTCATGAGAAAACTTATTTGAATATTTTTCCTCATTCAAGAGAATAGATGATGAGGTGTGGGAAGGGATCTCTATGATTTGAGGATTTTCAATTTCATCATGTACAACCTCACGACCTTCTGTCCATCAAGGGGATAACTCATCAAATGAAGAAACATAAGAGCATTAAGTATGCTCGTCGCAAGTAGATGTGTTGAAAATGGTAGGACACAAGGGATAGTGAGGTGAAGAGGAAGTTTTCATATTAACATATTCTTTGACTGAACTAGATTCTAGATCTAAATTAAAATATTCATGAGAAATAGAAAGATCACGTGATGTGCATGGGCATTTTTCACGACATACAATTGTTGGCTGATATTAGGTGCATTTCAAAACTCACAATTATCCCACATTAATTATCAACAAGGGAAAGTCCTCTTATTTCAAGAGTGTACACAATATGTGGATGCTATTAATTCAGAGAGTAATGTTTCCTAAATTGCAGTATAGATCTTTGAATACAAGAGTAAACGAATGCATCTAATAAACTCTAATTGCAATCATTAAAGGAAATATAACATCTAAACTTCAAACCTTGATCTTCTATCAAAATTTTAATCAATCTTTACTCAAGCAATTCAACTAGTAATGGCATCAGCTAAGAGTACAGTAGCAATAACTCATCTCTTGTTAACTGATTTAATCTAAATCAATCTCGATCTCTAGTAAATAATCCAAACAAAAATGATATCAATCTGAGAGTCCAATAGCGATAATTAAACTCTTTACATTTGATTAAGTTGAATCCGTATCTATGTAACTCAATCTGAAATGAAGGTGAACTGAATGAAACGACAATGCTATAAATCATATAAAGCAAATTTATTTTGTCAACACAGGAAAACAATAAATTGCGAAGGAGATAAAATCATAGAAAGCAGGAAAGCTATCAAACCATCACAATTTCAAGAATTGGAAATGTATGGCACAAAGAAAGAAGTTAAATCCACTAGAGGTTGGGCCCTTAGCTACTAGTGAACACTGCTAAGTTACTTCATATAACACGAGGGAACAAAAACTTCAATTATGTATTAATCATCGAATGTAAGTAGCATTACAATATAACCGTGTTCTGTCTATAGCAAGAGTCTATAATTAAAATTACAATTCCAATAATAACAGAGATTTTCCCCCCTTTATTCTTACAATCATCTCCTTTTATAATCAGAAAGGATAAAAGATAAATGGTAAATGCAATCCCTCAGGATCTCCCAATCCTGATGGATTTGCAACCGATTTCCAACTTTAGACATCCTTTCCTTTCTCGCACCGATCCTCCTTATTTGCCTTTAACCTTGTTCGCAACCACCACGTTCCTTCCTTTGCTTGTTGGTTTTTGGTGTTCCTTCGTTAGGGAACATCAATTGTCCCTTTGTTGTTTTCCTGCATAAATGAGGGTAACAATTAGCTAAATCATAATTACAGATAATTCCTTCATTTATTACCATAATTCCTCAATATATTAATGCATTAAGATATATAAAACATAAGAATAAAGGAAAAGGATGATGATATTAATAGTAACTACATACCCATTTCATGACTCAACATACTCCCATGCTTACCCTATTTCATGTCCTCATGAAAAGCAAGTAATTCATATGCAGAGAAGTTAAAGAGTAGGCTGGAGAAGGAACATTGTAAAGTGGTCTAAAACCATGATTCTGGGCCAGAAACTCAAAAATGGGCCCTGTCTATCCTTCAGGCAATTCATATAAAGCCAGATAACCTTCAGTAGGATACCAAATGATGGGGCTATGGAACTGACATCCTAACTAATAAGGACCTTCTCTCAAAATGAGATTGATATATGTGACAAAATGGTCTACAACTAGTTTAAAATTTTTGTAATTAAATGGCTCTCTATCCTTTACTACTAGTGGAAACTGTCCACCTGAGATTGGCTACAGCCAAGGACCTTTTTTTGAATGGAGAGGAATTATTCTACTCCCTTCTATACAATTTCTTTCTCGATTGGCCCTAAAATTTTAATCACACCTTCCCTTGTCATCAGATTCTTGTGATAGGCAAGCATTTGTAAAGGGTGCTTGGGTTCACTTCTTACCCAAAGATCCAGTCCATGCTCTTGTCTTTGGAACACATTATGAGCCTTGAACCATTTCTGTTGATTAACTGTAAATGAGATAAAGGCTTGGAATTGAACATTCCCCACAAAAGGGTTGGGGTTGTTTTCCACCTCTTCCTCTAATACAAAATTGTGTAGGTAAAATTCACAAAGAAACCTTTGAATTTTTACCCCATGCTGTTTGCAACAATTTATAAAATCCTCAATTGTTTCGAATTCAATTGGTTTTCTAGCTCTCACTGCTTTAATTTTTAGTAGCAAGTATCGTTCTAACAAAAATAACGCATAATTATTGGTAGGAGATCTGCATGCCAAGACATCAGTATATAATGAGCAGATAGTATCTGTTTGACTCATGACCCTCTCTAATCTGAGCTTAATTTTCTCAATTTTCTCTTCTGATTTTCGATATCTATCGAAGGTTTTGCTCCCTGATGTATTCATGTCTCGAAGTTGCCTCTGCAATTCTTGGTATTTTTGCTGGGAGACAGTTTCTTGTTCAAGCCATTCTAAGGCAAGCCGAGCTTGTGCTAATTCTTCTTGAAGATTCAATATAATGGGGTTGTTGCGCGTCATGAGATATTTGGCTTGAATGGTTGTCTGAGTACTTCTACTATGAGAAGGGATGCCTACTGTCTGTGTTTCTTTATTATGGGAGGTCCAAACTTTTGTCTGGGTAGCCATGTTGTAGGAGGGTACCACCTCCATCTCAGTAGCTATGTTATAAGAGGGTACAACCTCTATCTAGGTAGCTACTTCTACAAGAATTGCATGTCGTTCCTTAATAGGTTGAATGAGTATGGGCTCAGCTTGAGACCCTGATGCCTTGGTTTCATATAATTCAGTCTGTACTGTCGCGTTTACTGTCTCCAGGGTTTTGTCTGGAGCCTTCCCCACTGATATTTCTTTTATCTTTCTTCTGAGTCTTTTTACCATTTTATGAAGCCTCTATTATTCCTTCCTAAGCTTTTTCAATTTGGCTCTGTACATTTTCGGAGGAGCAACTATTCTATTAATAGTTTCTTCTTCTAACAAGCCTAGTTGCTCATCCTGGCTCTGTTCCAAAAGAACTGTGTCCCGAGATTGGTAATCATTTTCCTCGATTATTTCTGATCGTTTTGTTTGTCCTATATTCTCCGTGTTTAGGCCTACCTGGCTGGGTTCTCCTAGAAGTGTGTCACTAGGTTGGTTCACCTCTTCTTGAATGGCCTCTGTGCCTCTTTCCACTTCACGGCTTACATTTTCTGATAGAATTCTGTCATGGCCAGAGCTCTCTAGAGATTGTGTTGCTCCCAAATTAAAACTAAGCGGGCTTTTAGGCTGTATGAAATCATTCATATTGGCCAGGATCTGGGCCAATTTGATATTGTGCAATAAATCACCTAGTGGACTTGTATATGGTGTTGAGGGGAGTCTTGATTCATTTCTTTGCTCATTTCCAGAATGCCCTGTTTCTTCCTCATGGTTTGACTCAAGGTTATATCGTCCTTTTAACTGCAAGTATTGCTCACATGCTGGGTTGCATAGTTCTATGGGTTGGCTGATACTGCCTTGGGGATTTTTAGCCACTCCTAATTTTGTCCTCAGCCTGGTGGATTGTCTAGGCTTTTGCTGTATGTTACTTGCAAGGGTAGTCCTCTTCTGTTTCAGAACAAGGTTAGGTGCGAGCAGAGCCAAAGCTCGTTTTAGAGCAAATATTAGTTCTTCCCAGCTTGATTATTGTTGGGCGAGGTTGTAGCTAACTATCAACTTGATCAAACAATGGTGGCTTACTATGGTTTCTATGTGTCGGGACCGTCTTAGCTGCTTAGCGCTGTCATGTAGTAAAAATTTCAATAATGCAGGTAAATTTACAGAGCAGTTTTGTTTCAGAACTGCTAAGAGTTTGAGTTGATGCTACCTTACCACATCTTTGCGCTCGTCGCATGTGATGTAATGCTGGACAATTCTTGCTAGTTCTCCCAGTTGTTCTCCAAGAGAAGATGGTTGAATGCCTTTGCCTTTTTTGATCAGCTCCTGTCCTTCATCCTTAAAGGCTTTGATAGCATCCTGCAACTTCAATTGTTTGTTAACCCATAAGGGTCCTTTGGCCGGAAAACCAGATACTTCTGCGATAATAATGTCTGATACTATGATTTTCCTGCCCCTTACCATAGACTGTCCATTCTGTAGATTTTGTAGGAATTCAATGGCCATTTCCTCGTTGGGTGGCTGAAATCGCGTAAAGTATGTTATCCACCCAGCTCAAGCTAAGATTTCTCTCGCTGCATTAGAAATAGCTAGCATTAGCAGTTCTCTGCACACCGTTCTTCCTCCCATACTGCCTGATTTCTACAAATGGTTAGTGTAACAATGATAGCACAACAACAAATAGAGCCGAGTGATGGAACAACAAATTGTTATAATGGCTATATCGGATAATACTTCATAAATATACACACCGTTATTGAGGGCTATCATCATACCACATGCTCTGCGATCATAGAATGTCATATCATTCTGCAAAACCCAATGAAAAATTGACAACATATTCATAAGTACGCTAGAGGTCCCTGCCCCCCTTCAAAATGATAGGTCACCTACGACTGAAAGAATGAAAGGGTAAAGTGTTGGCGGCAAAGTACAGGGGTGATGTATTGGCAGCGTACGCTTATTAATGCAATGATCATAATGAATATTGGAGTGGTGAAATCAAGGCTTGTACTTGAGAATTATCAATAAGTGATAGGTTGTCGTGATGTGATATGATAAAGAAAGAGGGGCAGTATGTGCTAGAAATAATACTTTACTGCCTTATTCCACGTAAAAGTGTTGTGATTGATTTGTACAAAATTACCCATGCATAAAGGTTCAAGGGACTTTAGGGACATAGTATCTATGTAAAAAATAATCATAAGAATAGGGTGTTATAATAATTATTGATGTAAAATAAAACTTCAATACCATCAGCAGAGCTTCTGTTACCTATAGGCACCCATAGCCTCGACAGAGTTTCTTTCTAACCCTTGGAACTATGGTCCTCTACGTATAATTTGGGGGAGTGTCTTATGATGTCCATAATGGAGACCAATTTGTTGGCTTGGTAACCAAGTGAACACATTGCCATTCATGGGGAAGTAGCGAAAGTGGTCAGGCCAGCTCATGATGAGACCTCCAGTTTCCAAGGACTTTATTTGTTTATGCATTCATCGGATCATATCCCTGGTGTGGTGGCCATAGTGGGAATGCCACTTTGTTGCTTCCTTATGATCATGGTAGGCTGGCTCGTGATGAGACCCCCTATCCTCCATCTGTGGAAAAACATCATAAAACTTTGTTAGTGAATACATATATATATATATATATATATATATATATATATATATATATATTAGTTGCCATTTTATACATAGAGGGTGGCTCGTCACTCCTTAAGAGTAGGGATGGCGGAAGAGGTTTGACATATCAATATAAAAAAATATACTCAAAACCTTATTGATAATACACAGAGAGGGATATACAGGAAAGGGTGAACCAGCATGGTATAGATAATCAATTAGTTTGGCTTATAGTGGAAGTGAGAATAGTGAAGTGATATAGATAACTGTGTCCTTTCCTTTTTTCATCATCACAGAGCAATCTTGTTAAAGATGATAGTATTCAAGGTATTCCCTGTTCCACTAGACTTCATATTTGTATCCTTACATATACATTTGTACCTTCATGCCATTTAATAGGGTTATAAAGAGGTAGCAGGGATGGTCATGCAAAGGGAGGAAAGGGTGTTCTCCAAAAAATACTCACAATGTGCTATGAAACAGCAAAAGAAAACTCCACACAAAAGGTGTTGTTCCTTATAGGGAATAGCGAGGAAAGACACGCAAAAAGGTGTTGTTCCTTAGATGGAACAACAAAGGTAATGCACATGAAAATTGTTGTTCATTGTAAGGAACAGCAAGGGAAATACATGCTACAAAAATTTTTGTTCCCTGTAGGGAATAGCAGTTGTTCCCTACAGGCAACAACAAAGCAAACGCACGCAAAAATTGTTGTTCCTTATAGGAAACAACAACGGTTCCTTAGAGGGAATAGAAAGAAGAGAAAAACATGCACACTAAAATTTCTATTCCTTAGAGGGAACAACAGTTGTTCCTTAGAGGGAATAACAACTATCCCTTAGAGGGAACAACCACTATCCCTTAGAGCCAATAGCAGTTATCCCTTAGAGGAAACTGCAAGAAGTGAAAAAAATGCACCCTGAAACTGTTATTCCTTAGAGGGAATAGCAAATAAAAATTCATATGAAAATTGTTCTTCCTTGTAGGGAACACAACTGTTCCTTAGAGGGAACAACAAATCGAAATATACACAAAAAATTTTGTTCCCAGTAGGGAACAACAAAGGAAAAATAAAAAACTAATATACAATCTATTATCTAAGCAAATCTAATCAAATAGAAAGAAAACAAAAAGGTAAATTTATGTACAGGTTTCAAAAAAAAAAAAATCTTCACTGGATGGGTGTTATGGAAGGGTTGCCCTCCTCAACAAGAATTTTTATGTGGGATCTTCATGTATATGCTGGAAAAAGGACTCCCTTGTAAGCGATTTATGGTAGAGGCGCACTCTATGCCCATTTGCTTTAAAAGAGTAACCAGACCCATCAATGTTGGTTGATGTGAGGGTGCCATTTTCATGCACCTTTTGTATCTCATAGGGGCCTAACCATCTAGTCTGGAGTTTTCCCTGGAAATCCTGGAACGTAGAATCATATAGAAGCTCCCAATCACCTTCATGGGAGATCTTCTTCTTGATAAGGGAATCATGCCATTTCTCTCTTTGTTGTTGGATCAGTGTAGTATGTTGAAGAGCTGATAGATGGATTTCATCCAATTCATTGATTTGACATAGCCTATTAATCTCTGCTTCATTTAGGTCCAAGCCTACTTCTTAAGCTATCCTCACTGTCTGAATTTGAAATTCGATTGGGAAGATAGGTTCTTTTCCAAACACTAACTAGTACGGGGAGTATCCTATGGTATTTCTGCATGTCATGTGATATACCGATAGGGCTTCTGGAAATTGGGTAGCCCAGTCACATCTATGAGATGTGACTATCTTTGTCAATATAGCCTCAATTACTTTATTGGTACTTTCTACCTGGTCGTTTGCCTGCGGGTGGTATGGAGATGTGATTCTATGCAAAATATGATGATTTTTTAATGTATCAGCGATCTTGTAGCCTACAAATTGTGGTCCTCAATCTGTGATTATTTTTCTTAGCAAGTCATACCACATGAAAATTTGGAAAAGAAAGTGGATTACTGAGTCCTCTGTTGCCCGTGGTAATGCTTCTGCCTCCACCCATTTCATCACATATTTTGTTGCAACCAGTATATATGTCTTTTGATTAGATGAGGGTTTATTAGACTGATAAAGTCTAACGCCCATCATTCAAAAGGTCCAATGACTAACTATGGATGCAGGGGCATCTCATCAGATTACCCAGGGCAGCCAATTCTTTGGTAGCTATCGCATGTCTGGACAAACTTCTTGGCATCCATAAAAATGGTGGGCCAATAATAGCCCATTTGTAGGACTTTGTGACCAGACATGCGGTCTGCAAAATGTCCACTGTAAGGCCCATCATGGCAAGCTTTCAAGATGTCGAAGATTTCGTCATCCCTGATACATCTTTGAATATGCATTTCGGCTCCTGTATGAAATAAATATCCTTCCATCCAGGAGAATTGAGTGTTATGTTGTACTATTTGTTTTCTTTCACTGGGCCTCAGGTGCTTGGGTAATTTTCCCACTGATAGGTAGTTTGCAATATCCACGTACCACGATATTTTTAGGGTTATAGAAAATAAGTGCTCATCAGGGAACTGGTCTTCTATTGTTGTTGAGTCATCTTATCTTTGGCACACGTGAAAGGAAGTCTACTACTCGATTTTTGTCGATATTTGATTGTTATGATGAATTCCTGCAAAACTATCAACCATCTTGTAACTCTTCCATTCGTAACAGGTTTATTAGCAAGATATTTAATAGCATAGTGATCAGTATACAAAACCACAACGTATGCTGTTATATAATGTCTGAATTTGTTAATAGCATAGATTAGAGCTAAAAATTCTTTTTCAGACACAGTGTAATTCAACTTAGTAGGAGATAATTTTTTGTTGATGTAGTATATCACATATGGTTTATTATCTTCATCCTGGCCAAGAACTGCTCCAATGGCCGTATCTAATGCATCAGATGAGATCTGAAATGGAAAATCCGAGTTTGGGCCTCATAATATTGGGGCTGTTGATACTAGCTATTTTAAATCTTCAAAAGCAATGTCACATTTGTCAGTCCAAATGAAATTGATATTTCCTATTAATGCATATAATGGTGCGCCAAATTGGGAGTAATTCTTTATAAATCTTCTATAATATCTAGAAAATCCCAAAAAACTATGTACCTCAGTTTGTGTGGAGGTGGTAGGTATTAAGAGAATTATCTGAATTTTTGCTGGATCTACTTGAATTCTAGCTGCTGAGATGTAGTGACCCAAGGTGAGGCCCTCGGTCATCATCATGTGGCATTTTTCATGGCTTAAACAAAGCCTGGTAGCAATGCATCTTTGCAGAACTTTCTCTAGTGTTTGTAATGCTGGCTCGAATTCATCTCCATGTGTTGTAAATTCATCCATGTACACCTCGAGCTCCTCATTTATCAAATCTAAAAAAATGCTGAGTATAGCCCTTTGGAATGTGCCAAGTGTGTTGCACAGTTTGAAAGGTAAGACCCTGTAAGAAAATGTCCCTGAAGGGTAGGTGAAGGTAGTCTTATCCTAGTCTTCAAGGGAAATTTGGATTTGATTGTAACCGCTGAAGCCATCGAGGAAAGAGAAGAATTTGTTTCATGTCAATGTGTCCAAGACCTAGTCAATGAAGGGGAGGGTAAAATGGTATTTTTGGGTTTCTTTATTAAGCTCTCTATAATCGACACATATACGCCACTTTCCATTCTTTTTAGACACCACAACTAATGGAGAAACCCATTTGCTATCAGATATAGGATAGATGACATTTACATCTAACAATTTTGTAGTTCATCTTTAGCAATATCTTTAAAGTGAAGATTTAACCTCCATTGAGGTTGTCGAATGGGCCTCACATCTTTCTCTGTATAGATATGGTGCATGCATAATTAGGGATCAATCCATTTCATGTCTGGGTAATTCCAAGAAAAAGCATATTTATATTTTCTAAGGAGTTGAACAAGTCTCTGCTGCTAGTCATCAATCAGGTTTCTATTGATATTTAGGACATTCCCTAGCTCAATTTCAATGGTTTTCCTGTTATAAGCAATAGTTGTTGGTATTGTCTATTCATCAATATATTTTAAGGGATCTTCTTCCATTTCGTCATCTAGGGTTGCTTTGATCACGTGACATTTTAGATTGGATGTGGCATCTGGTTGGTTAATGTAAGTGTTAATGATGTCATCTTCTGTTTGATCCTTAAATTCAAGAGCATCTTCTATAGTTAGTGGTGATCAAATGTTTCTAGTTAAATATGATACAGGTTGTTCTAGTTTTTATTATTGTTAAGATTGGCTGAACTGGAGGATATAAAGCTAAATTATTCACATTACTTCCTCTTGCTATAGTCATTCTGCTTGTTTGATAGCTTATGTAAGCATCTGTGGTTGCTAGCTAACGTATTCCTAGAATTAGGGGATGTCCGTCTAGCCGGTTTCTAGGATTGATGATCAAGAAATTTGCTGGGTATTCCCAAGAACCTACAGACACCATTCCATCTTGTAATGTTCCTTCTGGTTTGACTACCAATCAGTTATCTAGTTCTAGCAAGGTCCTCGTTTGATCCAAGGATCTAATGCAAAGTTTTTGACATGTTGTTGTTGTGAGAATATTAATGGCTGCTCCTAGGTCAACTAATGCATTGGGGAAGGAACATCCATTTATTTGTACCATGACTATAGGGTTTCCTGGGTCCTCATATTTCACCGATGTTTCTCTCCTGATAATAAATCATACAAAGTTCCGTCTACGTGGATAGTTGGGGTTGTTTTTATTTTCCTCTTTGGATTTTTCATACATAATTCCTTAATTTTTTTTGCATTAATTGGAATGTCCTAAATACTGTGGAGGAGGGTTATTTTTACACAATGTTTTTTCAATTCTCCCAGAATATTGAAATCAGGGTGTTCTATTGAGCGGGGTATAATAAATCTCTCTGGGAATGGTGGAGAAGAGGTAATAGATTGATTGTGGCTTTTCTGTTTAACCGTTTTCTCCACTTGAGGTGTTTGTTCTACAGGTAATGGATCTTATGATTGTATATTTTTATCCCCCTCTGAATCAATTATCCATCTAGACCTTAATTTGAGCTCATTACACTCCCTCAAGTCAGTTTTTGGCTCCAGTCCTTCAATAATTTACATAGATTGGACTGGTCTATTGTTGGGGTTCGGGTTGGGCTGGGCTGGGAGTTGTGGTCATAGATTGGTCTGGGGGTTCTACTGCAATGTGTAAGGTGCTAGTAGTGTAGGTTTAGATAGTGGGATTGTTCGTGCTAGCTAGTTTGTAGGTCTTTGCTAGCATGACTGCTAGTTCTCGTTCTCTGAAGTGGACGGTGGCCATTGTGGTGGATATGTATTGTTCTGCCAAAATGGTGGGAAGTAAGGGGAATTTGGCCAATTGTTTTTTTGATTTGATTGGTTGGACCAAGGTGACATAGAGAATGGTTGCTGTGACCAACTAGGAAAAGGTGGTTGGTTCTGCCATGTAGCTCCTATGTATTGTTGTGAATTGTATTGCAAGGGATGAAAGAAAGAAGATGGTTCAAAAGGCGTACTTTTTTGTCATGCTTTCCATTGGCTATGTTGATTTAGCAGGTAGACCAGTTTTGTTTCTTCTTTTGCCTCCTTAAAGACTACTTTTAACCCTCAGAGTGATGGGAAACTTTCTGTAGCATGATCTTTAGTACATATGGCACAGGTTTGTACCATATCCAGCGGGAATTCTTTATAACTATGCTTCTTCCTGCATCTAGGGAAAAATATCACCAGGTTTTGTACTCCTTCGGCCTGCTTCTGCTTTCCTTGCATGATGTCTAATTGCATCGTCAAAGTTCCCAAGATATCTGTTTTGAAATCCTCCAGTAGGTTTCCAATTTCTACACGAGTAATGATCCCACTAGAGATTTTACTATCCTTGGTGGTCATGTCGTGTTCTACTGGTTGCAATCTCATACTGCCTCTTGAGCACCTGATACACAAATTAATAATGTTAGCATAACCTTCTTGATATATATCACCTTTACCCATAATATTTAATGTCTCTATCCATTGGTCTTTCATTCCTTTAATCAGTGTAGTTTTTAACGCATTATCAGGCAAAGGTAGAGTTGCATAGGGAGACCACTGGATGTTCCACATACTCTTCCAACGTTTCACTAGGTCTTTCTACCATTTGGAATATTTCTTCTTTTGGTTCCCCAGATCTGCAATAGTCTTGATATTTTTTAAGGAAAGCAGTTTTCATTTGATCCCAATCATTTATTGTGCCCCCAGCTATTCCCATAAACAAACGTAGGGCTTCTCCTTTTAACGTAGAGGGAAACAACTTTTTTTTCTGGGGGTTGGTGGTATAATCATAACCCTGACATAATACATCAAATTTGAACAGAAATGCATCTAGATCCTCTGATGTGAGTCCATGACAAGTGGGAATATTTTGTAGAGGGATAACTTTCCTGGGTGCATTGATGGCTGTGTCAACAATGGGACACTGTAATGTAGAGGTATGGGGTGCTTGTGGATTGTTGGTCATTTGATCAAATATATGCCATTACCCTTCCGGGATCTTTAGAGAGTTATTCCTAGGATGACTAGAAGGGGTTGGAATTATCTTAACAACACTCCCTTGGTCTGGGATATTGAGTGTTCCTTACTCAATTAATCCCTCAGGGGATCTTGGTTCTTCGATTTCCCATGTTTCTCCTCCTCCTTCATGAATATTGCAAGAATTCCCTTCTTGTGAGGGACTTGGGTGCAAATTTTCAATATCTTGAAAACTCTACTTAGTTCCTTCTATTTTACTGTGGACCTCAGCGTATGCTATAAATGGTGAGCCCGTGGCTTGAAGGGAGATAGTAGATTGTCTGGAAGAAACTGTTTGGGGACCTAATGATGGCTGAGAGTCAACCTTCTTTAAGATGTCGTCTATGAAAGTTGATCGTCCAAGGGTCACCAACCCTTGGATTTTTCAGGTTTGGTAGTAGAATTGGATTGTTTTTGGGTCTTTTCTTTTTATTCATTCATGCAAACAATTCAAATTTTTATCTCTACCCTAAGTCCTTAACAACTCCGTTGGAAAGCGGGCAGGGGAGCAGGCATTTTACTTGCTCCGTACATAAGTTCTTACCTTCTGTTTTTAATACCTAGCTCTCTCTCAATAGGCAAGAATCAAATACTTACTTCAGTTTTTTGTAATTGTGCTGAAAAGCAAGCAGAGGAGCAAGCACTTTACTTGCTCGTTACGTAGGTTCTTACCTTTCGTTTTCAATACCCAATTCTTCCTCAACAACAATTATCAAATATACATCACTCTTTGTCAATGGCTACACTCTCCCCTGCAACAACGCAAAAATGTTGGCTGATATTAGGTAACTTTTAAAACTCCAAATTATCCCATATTAATTATCAACCCAGGTAAGTCATCTTATTTCAATACTATACACAGTATGTGGCTGCTATTAATTCAGAGAGTAATGTTTCCTAAATTGTAGTATATATATTTAAATGCAAGAGTAAACAGATGCATCTAATAAACTTCAATTGCGATCATTAAAGGAAACATAACATCTAAAATTCAATATTCGATATTCTACCAAAATTGTAATCAATCTTTACTCAAGCAATTCAACTAGCAATGGCATCAGCTGAGAGTACAGTAGCAATAAATCATCTCTTCTTAACTGATTTAATCTAAATAAAACTTGATCTCTAGTAAATAATACAAATAGCAATGATATCAATCTCAGAGTACAATAGCAATAATTAAACTCTTTACAGTTGATTAAGTTGAATCCTTATCTTAGTAACTCAATCTGAAATGAAGATGAACTGAATCAAATGACAATGTTGTAAATCATATAAAGTAGAGTTATTCTATTAACACAAGAAAACAATAAATAACGAAGGAGATAATATCACAGAAATCAAGAAAGCTATCAAACCATCACACTTGCGAGAATTGGAAATGTATGGCACAAAGAAAGCAGTTAAATCCACTAGAGGTCAGGCCCTTAGTCGTCAGCGAACACTGCTAAGTTACTTCAGATAACGCGAGGGAACAACAACTTCAATTATGTATTAATCATCAAATGTAAGTAGCATTACAATATAACCGTGTTCTCTCTATAATGGGAGTATGTAATTAAAATTACAATTCCAATAATAATAGATATTTTTCCCCCTTTCTTCTTACAATCATCTCCTTTTATAATCAGAAAGGTTAAAAGATAAATTGTAAATGAGATCCTGAGGGATCTCCCGATCCTGAGGGTTTCTCAACCGATTTTCAACTTCAGACATCCTTTCCTTTCTCGTGTTGATCCTCCTAATTTTCCTTTAGCCTTGTCCACAACCGCTACATTCCTTCCTTTGCTTGTTGGTTTTTGTTGTTCCTTTGTTAGGGAACAACAATTATCCTTTTTGTTGTTTTCCTGCATAATGAAGGGTAACAGTTAGCTAAATCGTAACTGCAGATAATTCCTTCATTTATTACGATAATTCCTCAATATATTAATGCATTAAAATATAAAAAAGATAATAATAAAGTGAAATGATGATGAGATTAATAGTAACTACATATCCATTTCGTGACTCAACAACAACAATAGAGTCATCTTAATTAGAATGATTAATGCCCAAGGCTAGGGTTGTGTTATGAAACGAGCTCAAGAAAAAGATAGAAAAGATAGATCAATGCCTTAGAATTCAGCCTCTTCGAGGGGGCAAGCTCCTTTACATTACATAAATGAACAATTCTTGGATGATACAAATGAAAAGACCTCCTTTCTATATACAGGAGTCTAAGGGTTCATAACATAATCAGAGCTGACATAACAATAATAATGTAAGGGCACAATAATAACAATAGTGGGCTTCTATGGGGCACAATAGTCGCAATATCGGCGCTACGTGGGTACATCAATATAATAAGTGGGTTCTACTAATAACAATAAGGGGTTACACTAGTAGTATAGGGGCCTAACATGCCCCTCTCCTTCAAAAATAATTGTCCTCAATGCTTGACTAGTTCTTGATGCTTCTGTATAAAATTCTTGTCCTCGCATATGGAATCTTCAGTGGGTAAGTTCTTCCACTTGATGAGATACTCTGAAATTGATCCATTTCGTAGCTGTCAGGTTCTTGTTTCTGTGACTGCTCCAGGTTCCGATATGATTTTTCCTTCCTCTTCAATTTCTAGCAATATTGTTTGACTTGTGATCTTTTGCAAATTTTGAATAAGTGGCCATACTTCTTCATCCTTCTTCCATTCATCCCTTGCTTCATTTACCCAATCTGGTTGGATAATAGAAATAACACAAAACAATGCTTCCACATCCTCATCCTTGAAAAGTCTTCCCATTTGGTAAGGTCATCATTTTTTAAGTGCATGTAGTATTGTCAAAATTTCCTTCTCATAAATAGCTTGCTTGAGATGTAGCAGTAAAAACACCCAATCACCTACACCAAAAAAAAATTCACTACGATGTTGATCTACCTGTTGTTTCGTTTGATTTTGCACTGAAATGGCGTTATCCTTTAAAAGTTGGAGAACTTTTTTTTGATGCTTGATGTGATCTTTCATTGCTTGAACCTTTTTTCTTCTTGTTATGTCCTTCTATCTCTAGAGTTTGGGAAGTGGTAATTTCTTCCAATCCTTTACAAGATATGGTCAGATTCATTTCTTGATGCTTGATGTGATCTTTCACTTCTTGAACATTTTTCTTCTTGATATGTCCTTCTATCTTGATAGTTTGAGGAGTGGTAATTTCAAGCCAATGCTTTACAAGATATGGTCAGATTCATTTCTTCTTTCTCTGGGGTTGGGTCCTGGCCTATATCCTCTTCTTTTGATGTTTCTTGATCCTTTTCTTCCTCCTCTTCATACTCTATGTAAAATAATTTCTTCTCAACACACTTATGACTTTTAGTGCATTTGCTATCACAATTGTAACAAAGCCCTTTTTCTCTTTTTTCTTCCAATTGTTGTGGTGTAACCCTTGTAGGTTGTGGAAGGCTAGGAGAAACAACACTTCCATCTTTATAGATGTGAGGGGTAGACTTCCTTGTTGCCATAATTTTACTTTCCACTATGTCACAAAGCCCTTTTACTCTTTCCAATTGTTGTGGTGTTGCTCTAAAGAAGGTGTTTCTCTTTTGTATCCTCATAATGTGCTATCATTTCCTCTGTGAGAATTGACCACGTAACAAGTCGTTTACGAGAACAAAGCCCTTTATACCATAAAAAATGATCTGGTTCTAAATATGAAGATGCAATACATACCTTTTGTAACGCTGGAACACCATGTAGATCAAAATATTGCTCCATCTGAAGTATCCAATTTACTGGATCCTTGCCATCAAACTTCCTCATCTTGCTTTTTCTTGATTTTAGGAGCTCAATCTTGAAATGACTATAACTCTGTATTTTCGGATCATTAAGTTCTGAAATTGCAACCTGTAGTATCCCTCTGTGTTCTCTTTCCAATGCCACTATTCTGATCCAAATTGGATTCTCAAAGAAGGAGTTATGCACAATATCCCAAGATGACCTGATTATAGACCTTTCAATAAGAGCGAACTTGTATGAAGTGCCACGTGTCACTGTTTCGACCTTTGGCACTCAAAAATATATACAAGAAACAACAGTCTGTCCTCTTTCTGTACCTTCTTACAAAATTTCAATCCGATGCTCAGAGAGAAAGTTATGACGATTTTCCCTAGGTCACCTGTTTGGAATGTAATTTAGGAGTCTGCAAAAGGACCAAGTTCCTCAGATCATATCTCCACAAATATAGTGCGAAAAGCTCTGAAATTTGGATCTGAGGTTTAGCGTTATTTTTTCTCAAATGGTTTTTTTTCAGCTTCTAAAACATCGCAAAAAAAGTTATAGTGAAAATACCACGATGACCTATTTGGAGCAGCGAAACCCTAGAATCCAAAGCTCTGATACCGAATGTTATGGAACCAGTTGAAGAAAAGATAGGTCAACACCTTATAATTCAACCTCTTCAAGGGGGAAACCTCCTTTACATTACATAAATGAACAATTCTTGGATGATAGAAATGAAAAGACCTCCTTTCTATATATAGGAGTTTAAGGGGTCATAACATAATCAGAGTCGACATAACAATAATAATGTGAGGGCACAATAATAACAATAGTGGGCTTCTATGGGGTACAATAGTAAAAATATGGGCACTAAGTGGGTACATCAATATAATAAGTGGGTTGTACTAATAAAAATAAGGGGTTACACTAGTAGTATAGGGGCATAACAGGTTGATTGAAAGAATTGATTGCATTGGATCATCTACTGAGATTAGTATATTAAGAATCATCAAAGAGTGGAAACTCATTATTTTGACATGAAAGATTCTAAAAAAGAGAGGAAAGATTGAAAGGATATTCTCCTTTCTTCTCCTCTAACTGCGTAATTTGACTTTTTCATACCTGATCACAATTTCAGCGTCCCGACAACTCGAGAATCAAGAGAATGTGAAGAACTAGTTGGTGGAGCAGATTGATCAAGCGAGTCATGATACAAAGAGCCAAGACATGTAGATGATAAAGGATAACAGAAATCCAGATTAGCTTTGAGACTAGAGTTGTGAACGGTGACATCATATTGCGAAATTGAGGAGTGAGTCTTCCATCTAGGCTTCATTAGCCATTTTACAACTTCCTCCATATGCTCTGAATCATGCAAAGCAAAGGAAGAATGAGAAGATGGACTGGATATTTGATTTACGTATTTCCTAGTTTTACAACCACCTCAAGGAGCCACCCATGTCGATACTAGCAAGTGAGGAGGACAAAGAACAAAAGAGGTAGTAATCTCCTCGTATGAAATTTAAGGTGTCTCAGGATTCACAATAGTTGGGGAATTGGAAAAATAAGGCGGTTCATGTTCACCATATGAAGAGACAAGAACCAAGTGCTCAAACGCTTACTTCAAGAAATCCCAATTCATATGTCTTTTAGGAATTTCATAATAGAGGTGAAGGAATCAATTAGAAAAATCCTCAATTGATTCATCAAGCTTCATTCTTAAAATATTGATTCTTCCACAAATATCTCAGTAGCTATACTTATCGAAGGCTTTATGAAGCTTCTTGGCAAGCTAGCTGAGTGAATGTATAGAAGCAATGGGTAATGTATGACACCATCGATTAACATGACCTTAGAATGTGAGGGTGAGTAATATATCCTTGATATATTTGCAACCTATTATGTTAGAAAGATAAATAAAAACAACTTGAAATATGTGTTCACAAAAAATTGATTCACCCTCACCATTGAACTTAAATTCGGAGAGGTTATGAATAACTTCTGTAGGGATGGTACAATTAAGCTCCTTAGAAAAAAATCTCGAACTTACGATTTGGGGAAGATCCATTTTAAATAAGATATTCAAACCAAACTCAATGAGCATAACCTGTTGTATGGCCCTCCTTTTAGTACCATTTTGTTGATGTGGTGTAAATCCATCAACCAAGGGTTTCTCTCCGATATGAATTCCCAATCAAACCTCACACCATTTGGTATAGGAGTCCCATATGGTATAAAGGCCTAGTTTCCAAATCCTTAAATATTTTCCTTGGCTATAGTTATCAGCGTAATAAAATGATGCAATGGTGTCTTCGAAAAGAAAGGGAGGTGTGCCTGGTGAGTGTGCAGTTGCAAATGTGTCAAGGTTCTTTTACTATAAAGTGGAGAGAAAATTGAGCTTGTAAGTGATAGGTAATAGTACCACCTAGGAAGAGACACACATGAACCATAAGACTCCATCTAACATCCAAGGAAATAGTTCACAATAGGTGCGATAGTCTTCACAACCAACAAATAAAGAAATATATGTCTAATATCTCATAGAATAGTCCACAAGGATGGGACAACAATAACAACCATTACAAAACATTCTCAATAAGATAAGAACTAAAATAACTTAAAGAATTCAACCATATTAGTACATGTGAAAGCAAACATGAAATACAAACATCCACAGAATAGTCTTACAAACATTCATAGTCCATTCATGAATAACGTGTTGGCCTTAAAAGGCTTCTTTTATTAAGTGAAAGTTTCAAGCCACTTGTCTTCAAAGTAGATCACTAGCCCCAGTAGTGGGAAATTAGAGCCACTCCTTGCTCCTAAAAAATATCACTGATCTCTCTCATGCCTTGTGGTAGGATCCAAGGTGAAAAGTCTCCTGCTCATACAATGAGGGAGTATATACAACCAAGGGGTGATGCTTCCCCCTTGTGACTCTTTGACTAACCTCATGATTATTCAACTTCTTATGAATTTTCAATTTACATGACTCTTCATATTCATGTGTGTCCTTTAGACTTCCACTTTACAATACATATGGATACAATACACATGGTCCACAATAGTGATGTGGCATATGAATACTCATGAGATGACATGGCATGACACTGCTAACATGGACTGCTTGATGATGTGACAATGTCAGGTCACTATTGCTCCTAAGTACTAGATGTCTTCTTGGATATGATTTATATTCTCCTTTGCATGGCTTGGTAATGCAAAGTCTTCAATAACCTTAAGTCTTCGATGGTAGTTGAAAAGTTGTGTCCCTTTGCTTCCCGTTGATAGATCCACTTGTGAGTTCAGTTGCAAGAGAGTCTTTAGGAATGCTTTCGTCCTCCTTTTCCTTCTTCATCATCTTGCCATGACTTGATAGTGTACTTGTTCTTGCAATTCACTCATGATAGGATGATGTTAATATGAAAACACCCTAGTTTATTATGATGCATTATTATCCATGACCTAAGCTTGGGACAAGTCACAGGCTAAGAGAAAGGGCTCAGTGACTATGCATTGTGTAGTTCCAACGAACAGGGGGAGACCTTGATCATTGAGACTACATAGTGCGCAACTTAGGCCAGACTTAGGGAAATTTCTATGTAGTCGTCACTAAGTGAAAAATTTGCGCAGTGGCCACTGATGGAAAGTTTTGCATAGTGCCCATTGACGGGAAAATTTTCACAGTGGTCATTGAGGGAAAAAATTTCCTAGTTGCCATTAAGGTAAAATATCATATAGTTCAAGCAAGCAGTGGAGGCTATGGGATGCATCCATGGGAGGAAAAATTGTGCAGTTTCTAGAAGCAAGGGGGACTGTGAATCAGAGAGGCCTAAAGGGCATATCTATGTAGGTTCTGAAGGCATTGAGGTGTGACTGAGCGAAGGATATTGGAGGAAGAATCTACGTAGTTTTGGAGGCCAAGGGAGGCTTGAATCTATGTGCATTTCATAGTTCTAGCAGGAAAGGGAAAATATTTAAGGTTGAAGGTGAAAAGTGTGCAGTTGAAGGCAGACTTGCAGGCATAACTATGCAATTATGGAGGTCAAGGAAGGTTGTTGGATTCTTGAATTGCACATAAAAACTTCCCAAGAGGATAGTCATTTTGCAATGCACAATTCGAGGTATCAAGGTCACATCTAGAAGAGTTGATATTTCACAATGTGTTGCTCAGTTAGGGCCCGGTGAAGCTAAGTTTCCTAGTTAGGAAGATTTTCCAAAATGGCTAAGTGCAAGAAGGGAGATGGAATCATGATGATCTTGAACTGTGATCACACACTTAACATACTTTGACAATACGAAAACATAGATCATTGAAACAAACAAACAAAGCATTCCCCTATGTGTGACTGCCTCATGGCAAGATGCGAGAAGTCTAACACTTAAGATCGACTTTGGGACGACGATGAAGACACTTGTGTGGCAATGCTCAAGATTTTATTTATGGATGCGAAGGATTTTTGCATGGTTAGGAAAACTCATATACACAAAGCTGACCTTCAAAACCAATAGAAAAAGGCTCGCAAACATTGTACACCAGAAAAACATGCCAAAAGACAATAGTTAATCAAGCAAGCAAAAGTGGCAAAAGAACTTGAAAAAATATCATTGAATGAGCTTAAGTGTATGCAGCAATCAAGGAAAAGAACATTGAAGGCTCCAAAATTTGAGTGCAAGAAAAAAAATTGGAGGGTGTGGCAACAACTATAACATAACTCATATAATTTACAAAAGTATTTGTAATCATAACTAATAAAATATATTATTGTAAGCAATAAGGAAATTTTTCTCAATAGCTAGCTATTGTTATCTTTTTGTTATCCCAACAAAGGAGTTCCATGATAAAATTATTGCTTGTTCAAATAAGGAAAGTAAACACAATATCAAATTATTATTATAAATCCATTATCTCTTTCCACTAAAAATTGTTAAAGTTTATATAAATTTATTTTTCATGTCACTTATTTAAAACTTACAAGTATAATTCCATTTATATTACCTGATTTAAAATAAATTTGTTTATTCTGATAGAACCATATTAAAAATAGAATTGTTTATTGTATTAGAATTATCTAAATACAACATTATAGTAAAAATACAAAACCCAGAAGAACCATATGAAGGATATTAGAAATAACATTGTTTATTCAATTAAAATTACCTTAATGTAACAATATAATAAAAATACAAAACCCAAATTTAAAATTCATTTGGTGCTATATATTGGATTGTTTAAATTACATGTCTTGTAATGCAGTATATCAAACCTTTGAATAGTCTTAATGACATAAGTGCATCAAGTACCATACATGAATACCATGGGCTAGCCAATACCTTAGGATTAAAAACTATTTATGATATAACCTTTAAATAGGCTTCATTACATCAAATAATGGATGATTACCATGGGGTACCCAATACCAAGGGTCATATTCCTATTGGAAGGCCAAAAATCCATTATAAAAGTCATGTATAATGGTTCAATGCCTCATTCATGACCATTGAGAAAATAAGCCTTATTGATAGATTAAGTGGTGCATTTTTATACTTCATTCATTTTCAAGGCCTAATACGTATGTGTGATTTATAATATATGAATCTATTGTAAATCCCCTAGTGAGGTCATCGATGGCAATTTGAGGCATCCATGGGAGATTCACTCAATATAGCTATGACATAACAAATGTATTCATGGAATAGTAAATAATACCCTTAATTTGACCACATATTAGAAAATACCTCTAAAAATAAATTTATTTGATCCCTTACCAATACAAAACTAATTCCCCTTCACAATTTAGAAAACCCCTACTTTCACAAGATATTGCAGGTATCCATTTTTTTATTAGCATTGAACAATTTGGTATCCAGAATACCAAATTATCCCTTTTTATATTTTTTCATTAGCATTGAATAGTATTTTTTTATAAAAAATATATATAAACCATTTACCCCTATTATATGCTCAATATATTATGTCAAATCTTCCTCAATATATATCCCCCAATATGAAGACAGGTGGTGTGGTATTGCTCCCCTAGTTAAGTCCCCGCAGGGTCATAGTTCCAAACCCTTGAGCTTGGGAATCATCATTTATAGCCTATGTCCCTTTGTTCCATTCCTTGACCATTATTATGTCCCCAAGACCCATTCATGGTGCACAACACTTTCTCACAAATCTTATATTATTAATTGGAGTATGAATATCCCATATAGAGGTCATGCTTGGATTTTTGAGGTCTTACCCATGAATATAAAGATAAAGAAGCATCAATTAGAGTCCAAATCCCTTGAATTCAATTGTCAACCATTATAAGAGCTTCACCGCCTATCCATGTTATGTAACACCTCTTAATGCTACTCATATTTGTAATGGGTAAATAAATATTTCATAAACAAGTCATATATGATGGGTAGAGGCCTCAATCATATTTGTTGATTTAAGAAGACTCATTTAATGCTCAAGGACCTTGTTGTCTTTCCCTGCGGTCATCAAGGAATTATTGATCTATTGGGCATATCACCTCCTAAGAATACTCATATTCATAGTTGGAGACTAAAGAATCCCTGTAAATATCATGCAAGGTGGCTTGAGGCATTATTCATGCCTCTACAAGCATAATTGAGGGATCTTTCTTCATATTTAAACCATTTTCAAGGAACCAATACTCATCCTTAGTGATAAACACCTCCTAATGGTGTTGCTATTCATAATGGGAGGTCGTAAATCCCTTATAAAGGTTATGTGTGGTGATTTTAGGCCTTGATCATGGTATTTTGGTTAAAAAGCCTCATTTAGAGCTTAATTCACCCCCTTTCTTTCCCCTCTAACCATTATCAAGGTTATAAGATTAGTTTATGATGTGAAATATGTAAACACCCCTACTAGATTTACCCACATTCATTGGCCTTCTAAGGGTAAAAATGAGCTAAGGGCTACTATGACATGATTCAACCTCCTAAGTACAATTAAGGAAGAAAAATCGACAAAAAAAAACTTTACTAACTTTCCTCAGGAGCTAGAGGACCGCCAAGAGCTAGAACACCCCTCTAGGTGCCAAAACCCTGAGTGAACTTTCTTTTTTAGTGATATTGATTGTTGGATGTAGGAATAAAAAAACAAAAATTTCGTTATAGGCCTCCATTCACATGCATAACCCTGCAAGGTAGTGACTACAATCTTATTTTCCCAGTTATGTGCTTGTGACCACAAAATATGATCCACCTTTTTAGGGCTAGTCTCGAGGCCACTACCTTGAACTTGATGAGACTTTCCAGAGAAATAAATGACACAAAGAGAAAGAATTTAACACAAAACATAGTCAATAAATTTACGTAACCAAGCTTATCCATGACAGAAATTTTATCAAACATATGGAAAACATGTAATCTACAGATCATGAATGCATATCTGATCATAAAGGGATAGTCTTCACCTGAGAATCACCATCAAGGCTATAAACCCTCTCTAGCTAGATGCAATAGTGATTGTTAGTCCATGCATTCATACCATATTCATTTACAAATCAAACATGAGAAGAGCCATAACTATAATATGTCATAAAACCATGCTTATAACCAACATATAACCATAATAATAATAGTGATAGAACACCATCAAATCCACATAACAACATGTAAATTTATCATAAAACATAAGAGGAAAAGATCTCTTATTAACATATGAAAATCCAACCAAGTAAGATACTTCCACATACCACTCGACCATATATTTGGTTGATCCAAATATTTATTTTAGCTAATCAACCCCATGCCATATTCCAAGCATGAACGTGGGGCTGAGAACAAAACAATCGAGCTTCCTTAAGCTTTACTACATATCCTGCCATTACTGGACAAGGGATTTTTAGGCTTGAAGCAAGCACCTACTCAAATAGGCTTTATCGTAATCTCGCCATTACCAGTTAAGGGATTCCTAGCCCCAACCAAAGATACATACACTACCAAGCTTTACTACAATCCCTCAATAACTAGAGAAGGGATCAATAGGCCCTAAACAAGCTTGGGTGCCTCCAGATTCCTTCACTAATACCTTGAGGAATTTTCCCATATTTGACCGCAGGCTTTACTATGTATCCCACCATTACTGGTCAAGGGATTACTATTCCCTTGGGAATTTTCTTGATACCACCTCACCTGGTTCAAAAACCATCCAACAATCCAAAGCTCAACTAATGAAATAACCCCATCACACCATGGCTATCTAGAATCACCAAGGAAAGGTTGAAATCATTGCCACACCTGGTAAAACCCTTGCCAATGATAGCCAAAGAACCAAATACACACATACATGTACCATACATGCCAAAAGTAGAAAGGAAATCATACATGCAACTAGATACCTGTAATTAATCGTGTTGTGGTTGCTTGATCGAAATCTTCCTTGATCATTTCTTTCCTTTTCTTTCTTTTCTTTCCTTTTCCATCCTTTCTCTAATGATAAAGTGCTCCAATAATGCTCTAATTGTGTAAGAGTATGAGAGAGAGAATAGAGAGAGAGCTCCAAAAATTAAGTAACAAAATATTTTATTGACGAAAGACATGAACTAATGCTCAAAATCCTTTTAATTATTGAGGCCTCTAATTTCTTCATTTTCCTCTATTTTTTCCTTCAATTTGCCTCTCATGCAAATATGTGACCTTTCACATTCATTTTCTCATAATTCCTTTATTTTCATTATTAAAATGTCAATTAATGCATATTTCTCTTTTCAAAGCCTCTTCCATTTCCTTTTCCAATTTCCTTAGCCATAATAAACTAAAATGATTACCTAGTAGGATGTTTTTCCCAACATCCAACTTTGAATATATGTCCCATGACCTTAGTCTTATTTTCCTTTTTCTAAGTTTATTGGATGAAATTTTAACCTGGGATTGTTACAAACGCCTCCCCCTTCAGGGAACACCATCCTCAATGTTCTATGATACATATAACCAACAAGACTTCTTAAAACAAAAACATACTACCCATGGAGCTTTATAACCCAACTTGTTATAGTATTTGCAATGACATCTTGGTGAAAACATGACAATCATACCATGTAATGGTGATTTATAACATGACCCATTACAACATTTACAGTAACAACCACTTATACCTGTGCACATCTGCTTCAACCAACAAATAACAATACTATCTATGGAGCTTTATAAATCCAACTTGATACAATATTTACAATAATATACACATATACATATCCACACTCTCTTTAACCAGCAAAAAGAGGATATGTTGCCTACATCTTCTATAAGGTAATCCATAGGCTCAAACCTCCACCCACAAAGTAATACCAGGATTCACCTCCTTCCCAGGAAGTCTACAATCCACTACAAAAGTCAAAATATACATCCAATATCTAGCACTATGATCCTTGTGCTACTTGTTCTCTCAATGAATAGTTATCAACTCATTTTTCCAAGGAACACTCCCAATGTGAATGTGATTCCATCTAGTAATGCCCATGAACAAAACAAATCCATCCATTAACCTTCCCTTCTTTGCTACACAGTCCATCGAGAAATCTAATAACCAACATCCATGTAGTCACTTTCCTTCCAAGTTCCCTCACATCTCATTTCCTCAGTGATCCATCCCTTGGAAACATTTGCTCACATCGGAAGGTCCAATAAACAAGGCATATCCCTACCTTTAAACTATCCTGCCAATCATAACATGGTCATTGCAATCAATGGACATTATTGGGTACCAGTGTTTGGTAATGACCCTACTCCTGAATTCTTTTACAAACATACTATGGCTGTTACAATTCCTTTTGTCGTTGCTGCTAATGCTTACAGTTAGTTTCAACCATCCAAATCAGGGACTTCCATTCTTTCTTGCACCAAACAAATAATTTCCATTAGATTCAAAATGAATCAAAATAAATTCAAATCTTACCTAATTGGTATCTCGCCAATAATATAAACTTGCAATTTTGTTTGCTTCCTGTCACAATCAATTAAACTAGCTCTTCAATTAAATCATCATTTATAAACATATCACATCTGGTTAGTTGAAAACGAATCCATCATAGATAAAAATCATAAATAACATGTAATCATCATAAATGAAAGTCATATATCACATGCATAATCAAGCTAAAATAAAACACTAACTCTTATCCTTCAATTTTCCCTTCACTTCTACCTTTATCCTTTGTCCTTTTCACACACACACACACTAGATCAATTGTCAAACCCAACAAAAACCCAACCATTCGCTTCTCTTCAATCACATACACATACACATAGGGTACGCCACAAACATATAACAACACATGACATACAACACCACAAAATACAAGTACCTACAACTGGCATATGACATATACACCTAAACTTGATGTAAAACACTAAACATACATCTACACCTGGTGTACAACACAACACATACACCTACACGCGATGTACAAAACAACATATACCTACCTCCTATGTAAACCACAAGACAATACATAAACCTACACCTTCTGTACAACACAATACATACACCTACCCCCTGTACTTAACACAACATGTACAACATGCACACAATACCACATGTACATAACGCAACATGTATGACATGCACATAGTACCACATATATAACAATAAGGCATGTACAACATGTACATAGTACCACTTGTGCATAACACCACTTAGACAATGTGTACACAACACCACATATACAACATGTACAACATATATACAACAATAGTAATGCACATCCAAAGATCACATTGACTTTATATAGCAACTTTGCTTCTAGTGTCTTTCCACTATTCATGCTTGTTCTGTTGGGTCCCTATAATACTAGTGATTACCCCATTACTATTGTAGTTATACCCCTTATTAATATTTTTGTGCCCCTATTGCCCCCATATTGTTATTACTAGTGCCCCATAGAATCCCTCTATTGTTATTTTTGTGGCTTTATATTATTATTGTTAGGTTCGCTGGGTTATATTGTGACTCCTTAGACTCCTATATATAGAAAGGAGGTTTTGTCATTTGAATCATCCAAGAATTGTTCATTTGTGTAATGTAAAGGAGGTT